>VDFB02379825.1:110064-156309 GCA_007258455.2 Sequoia sempervirens | reverse complement strand
AATGATGGGATGACTTTTAACATACTTTAATCTAGAATGCTACCTATGATCTATCAAGGTATATCTACTTCACCAAAAGATTGCTTTTATAGATGCACGGCTACCTATGATCTATCAAGGTATATCTACTTCACCAAAAGATTGCTTCTATAGATGTGTCTAGTCTTAAAAAGCACATCAAATATATATACTCACTACAATAAAATAATATCCATCCAGTAAAAAGGATTTTGAATATTATATGCCTTGCAATACCCAATAACAACCTATGAACACAAAGAAATCAAAAAATGAGAGAGAAAGGGAGAAAAATAAATCAATATTCTAAGTTAAATATTTTAAAAAAACCTGAAACAATGCACACAAAAGTTTGAACATTTTACCAAGAGCCAATTTGCAAAAAAAATTATGTATTGGCTCATAAGTGAAGCATTCATGTCAACCAAGTCATACAAAAGGGCTTCACACAAACTTGCTTTCAATGTTCACAACATCACAAACTATCTCTTTGATTTTTTCTTCACTAAGTATTTTCCTCAACAAACCATATACAAAAAGAAAATAAGAGAATTTCCTTAAAAGTGTTGCACTACAATTACTTAATACATGCAAACACCACTACCTAAATAAAACACATAATTTCACACTAAAAATATCTTACTTATAAATTAGGCAAGTAAAATCACAATGAATACCCTCATTTCTTGAAATAAGTTCATTAGAAAAAGTTAATCTTTGCATTAGGCCCCAAAGTATAGCACAAAAGCTGCAATTGAAAAGAATTAGCTAAGCCGAAACTCCACTTTTACTGTTAAACAATATAACCATGAAATACTTTAACTCAACCAACCTTCTAGAAAAGAAAATTCCTTCAACACATGCAAATGCAACAATTCTCTCTTTAAATGAACTAGAACTACAAAGTAACTCAGGTACACATCATTAGCACTAATATTTCAGTTTTCATTGCCCTAAGTCTTCTAAAGCCATAGTTTACACTCTAGAGTAAAAAAAAAACCATAGGTGTTGTAGAAAATGTGAAAAATAGCATTAAATAATCAACTTATAGTAGCAAATGTTTACATCAAAAAAGAAACATTTGGATGCATTGAAAGGGACAAAGAAAACTCATATACTAATAAAATTTTCCTGTAGTATATATTTATATAAATTGCTCAATTCAAAGTGCCCATTTTGCTTTTCTTGCAACACAGGGAATGGTGTGAATAGTATTTAACAATCTTTCCTTCTCACGGGAATCTCTTGCATAAGTTTCTAAGAGTAAGCTACATGTACATTTATGATTAAGAACATGTAAAAAGAATCACTTAATAACAAGTAAATTTAGGAAAGGTTTCTAATAGTAAGGTGTACATTTTTTTTGTCAAATAACATGTAAAAGGCAAGAGAAAATAAAAAGCAAATATAAGAAACAAACATAGCATCTCTTGAATTGTGCTAACCAGAATGAATGTTCTATATGCGAATTTGAAATATGTTGAATGCTTGAGCCTGCAAAAGGAGAATCAAAGTCAGTTTGAGGAAACACGACATATTAAGGAATATTAACCTCCATCTTCCCTACAAAATTTAGTTCCTGTATAGAAAGAGTGAGTTTCAATAAAGGTGAAAGGTAAAGGCTAAAGGCCATTTTCTAAGTTCCACCCCAATTGACACCTCTATTTGGAGTACAGGACCTCTCTTGAGAAACAAAGGGATATAATCAATTGGACCAGAAGAATTGGCAAGGCTCTGTCTCATCCTAGGATGGTGTCTCGTATGCCAAATTTGGCTTCAAGCATGTTTGTAATCTTAAAAAGGTAACAAATTTTACTCATGAAATTACCATGAACAATAGCTTGCTTGCATTCTCTCTCTCACCCCATTCAACAGTAGAGGTTGGTTTTCATGGGATCCTTGTCATAAGTCCCCTGCACAGTCAACTTCCAATAGCTTCTATAATTTGCAAACTTCCTATTACTTATCACAGCTATGCTGAAAGTGGAGGGAGACCCTTTTACACTACTATTCCCTTGAGATTTGATTGTTCTCTACGTATTATGGAGGTCCTCAGCAGGTCCCAAACAAAAGGAAAGGAAAGTGTAGTCAAGATAACAAGGCTTGCAAAAAAAACGAAAAAGAGAACTCCATAGCCAAATCAATGTGTTATCTTTATGAATATTTAACCACCAAAGCTAGTGGAAGTAGACAACCCGGACATGTACTCTGGTGAGTCTTATTTTGTTCCTTCTCAAAACTATTGGGCATGTGTGAATGTGATAGGCATGCAACCGAAGATGCCCATTGAACTGGTCATCCTTAACCGTCAACAAAACTCCCCACCACGCCATCCCCCACAAGCCCCCTGTGGAACGACTATGCCTACAACAAAGCTTTGGCTAAGAAATTCATAACTCTCAAAGGACAAACAGGATTGCATAAGGAATCATCATATGTAGCCAAAAACAATTCGGTTAATATATTTGACAAATTACTAGACCTAACCATAGTAATTACATAAATGAGGAAAAAGACAAAAGGACATTAAGTTGTTTAAGTCATTGAAAGCTTAAAGATGGTACAGTCAAGATGCATGGCCTTAAGGTGGCCAAAAGTGCACTATGCTTAAACAAAAATCATCACATTAAAAACATAAGTAAAACTTAATCTTAAGAAACTACAATTGCAATATTAAAACAACTTTTATTGAATTGATTAAAAAGATAAATAGTAAATAAACATTGGAATTGTACCATTCTGATTTTTGTGTTGATATACTTGAAAACTGATAGTGGATAAAATGATACAGCTGACTGTGCCATTTTTTTAAGGTATTTCTTGGGTGGATCAAGTAAAACTTCCATAGGTAATAAACAAGATGCAATATTTGTCTTCAATTGTTTGTCTTGGAGAAACATATCATGTTATCAAGGGCATCCATAACCTGGTTATGCCACTTAATAAACATATTAACTAATTTTTGTGTATGTTGAATAGCATAATCACCACACAGCATAATTCTTTGTTACCATTAGAAGTTGCACTGTTGGTTTACGTGATTGAGTCTAACCTGCATATAATTTGCTTCGCTTCTTTCTTGGTAGTAAATTCAACCTCACGGATTTACCACAAGATATTTTGAGGTCTTCTCAAATGGGGAACTACCCTAGACAACATTGACCAATATAAATTATTTTGGTGATTATCCATTATAGAATATTTGCTCCAATTCAGATGTGGAAGTACTTGTAAACTATCATTTGAATAAAGGTATTGAAGAACCAAGTTCCCAGCAGTTACACTGAGAAATTAGTCTGCAGCATAAACCACTCAGCGACTTCGTTGCATTCGAATCAGTCCAGTAGGGGAAACATCCTTTGAGGTACACTTCCACAAACCCACACATACACAGGCAAAGATTATTATTTCAATTCAGGTAAACTAAAAAAGATAGTTCACATCAAGTAATAAGAACTAAAGGCCCTTTTCTAAAAAGTACCCAAAAATACTCCCAACAAATTTTAGCTCAAAGTTTTAGAGAACTACAGACCAGACCAGGTATATTGGGGAGCTTAATTTAATGTATTAATGTATGAGCACGATTGAATATTTTTCAAGCTATGGGCCATGATTATACTATAAGAAATTGTGTTACACCAAAAAGGTGCTCCACACATATCAAGCCAGTTTCCTGCTCTAACTTCAGGATTTTAAATAAATATGAAATATCTATAAATATTAAATGGTGAACTGAATCTCACTTACGGTTAATTTTTAGTATACTAAGAGTTATTTAAAAGTGAATACCATAAGATGTTATAAGATAGATGGGTGACTGCTAGAGGTTTGAGATGCCCTAGGTAAACTTTGCATGTGGCAAAATTTCAGTACTTCTTTCTGTAGTTAAATACATAATAGCATTATTGATTAACATGGTAATACACGATAAGAACTTCCTAAAGGAAATGTCTCTTGGAATCTAAAGAGGCTAAACTAAAATCTGGATTCAAAACCCTCGAGTAGTTTGGAAGTTGAACTTAATTGACTCCTCGGAGAGGAATTTGGGTAATTTTGACAGAGACATGTAGAGAAGTGTTGTTTTAGTTAAGTATTTGTTTATAGAACGATGATAGTAATGAAGTCAAAGGGTAGGCCCTCATCCCAGGCTCAAAAATTGGGTTGAATATTGGAGTAAATGAATTATGAATTACAAAAGGTTCAAATTTAGTCATTATTTTCCGTTAAAACTTAAAAAATGGTTTATCTATCAAGATTGAAGGAAGTTTACCTACTACTAGAGATATGTGATATTATTTGAATTTCGTAAATCTAATAAAGTGCCAATAGCATGGGACGTTTAAATGCAAATCATGGAGCCGCCCTTCAAGATGGCTCTTTGTGTACTTATGGTGTAGCCAAATATAAGATGAGAAGCTAAATTTTACAAAGATCATCAACCACAATAAATCTCAATCCAATATTAATGGTGATATTTAGTACCACTTGTTCCTTATAGGTAAAAGACAACTGTTTTTATTTTGCTAGAAGGATGCTAGACTCTAGGAATAGCAAAAGATAAGTAAAAAAAAAGAAAGATGATGTATGCAGTTCAAGAGAATGGAGGAGTTTTATAGTCATGCAAGGAGTTGTAGAACAACTACAAGTTCTGCCTATTCTTAGAGAGATGTTAGATTTCGTAGACCTATATGGAACAGATTAAAGTGATAAAAAATGGCACCGTCACTTTGAGAAGCTCGAATTCCTTGCTCTGCCTCTGCATCACAGGCAACGTCTCTTTGACTCCCCTCCTCCTCTTTCAAATCCCCCCTCTCTTCCTCCTCATATTAAATAAAGAGGAACATATAACAGATGGTGCAGAGATGGAGTATTGGATACAGAGGATGAGGTCAGACATGAACGAGATGTGAATCCATGTGGACATTCTGGAACATTACATACAGTATATGAATATAGTAATGATGAATATGGTTGTGTCAGTGCATAAAGGTATTGTGGAAATCACTAGTGGATATTTTAAGCCATATCTTCTGACACGGGCTGAAAACACGGATTCCATTGTGCATGTTTTGAAGTTTCATGGCATATTGATGCTAATGATCCGTTGGAATTCAATGAAAAATTAATCATCATATTTGACTAAATTTGAATTGGAAAAATAAACCATTTTCTTTTCCAATAAAGAATGAGACATGCAATGTTGACAATCATCTACCCAGTTCAGAGACACGATCACAAATCTGAAAATTACGCTTTCTTTTTCCAATAAACAACCAATTATGCAATTCTGACAATCATCTATCCAATTCAAAGAGAAGATGCAAGACACAAATCTAAAAATTATACTTTATTTTTTCAATGAACAATCAGACATGCAATACTGACAATCATACACCCAATTCAAAGAGAAGATGCCAGACTCAAATCTGAAAATTACACCAAATAGCCATCTTTGAAATACCAAAGAAAAAAAACAAAATCATTACCATGAATTAAGGACAATCCAGCCCTTAATAATAATTGAGAATAGGCCTCCCACTACAATCCAGTCCACATCCACAAGTTGGGCATACATAAAAATTTGAGAGCTCAGGCAGCAATAAGGGGACCTACATAGAACTTCAACTCCCCAACCTTCAACGATGTCGGTGAAAAAAAAATGGGCAGAGTTCACAGGATAAACATTACGAAATCCTACCAAAGCTGTTGTTTTTTCCAACGAGACGAGCCAAAAGCAATCTGTGTATGCAATCTATTCAATAATAAATGAAAAGTAAGTGCAAAATATTGGGGTTTACGAGCTAGAGACGAGATTTTTGCAGCCACATTTATGGGAAAGAAGCCAAAGTTTTTCAGCAAATAAATTCTGACGAATTGTGAGTGATACCTAAGTTGTTTCTCGGAAGGGATTTTTTGGGCGTGAGACTTGTTTCGGTTGAAAGCTCCCATAATATATAGCCTATCAGCTAAAAAATGGCACATAATTCAGAACCCAGCAAAAAATTACTATATTTTTTCTCTTTTAGTCTTTTTTTAATAAAGAAAGGGTAAAAACTTTATTGAATCAAAAAAGAATTACAAATCTGAGAGAAAAAAACCCACCAGGGGGGCAAACAAAGCAAAAATTAATTCACACCCAAGAAGCACCTCATATCTTTTGAAACCCAATCCTCCAGGGCAAGGGAAAAATCACCAGGAAGGTTGCCCCAATCATCCATGTACCAAGAACCCATCCTCTCAGTAGCCTATCTAGCCAGACCATCAGCCACCTTATTCCATTCTCGAGGAACATGGCAAAAAACAATGGACTCCAAGGAAGAGCACAGGGAAACAATCTATTTGACAACCATAATCAGCTGACAGTTCCCATCCTCCAAATGATGCTTATGCAACATAGATCAATAACAACCCAAGAATTAGACTCACAAACAATCTGCTGCCACCCAAGGCAAACTGTGTGCTCAACCGCCATAAGAATAGCAAGAGCTTCCATGAGATTATTAGTATGCACACCTCTATATATAGAAAAGAAAAAAACCACCACTCCCAAGTTATCTCTACCAATACCACCAATTCCAACGTGCCTTGGGTTATCCCTAGAAGACCCATCCATATTAATTTTCAACACTCCCAGAGCAAGAGGGCACCAAAAACCATCATGAGCAACCCTCTCACGATGACCACTACTCAATTTTCTCTTGTTCTTCTCAACAAGGCCCAAAGCATTAACCACTCCTAAATCCCCAAGATCAACCAGCATAGAAAAATCACACTTTGCTACCAGAGTCTCCTACAAAGCTCCAAGAATCCTCATCCAAAGCTACCCAATAAGCAATTTTTTATCTAAGAAAATCCTCCTATTATGCTCCAACCAAATATGCCAAACAATCAAACTAGGGCCTATGATCCAGGCAATACTCAAAAAGAGGTATTAGTAGGCGAGGGTCTTAGTCTCCTCCAAAACTCATCCAAAGAAGAAACATGACAGCATGGTAGGCTCCAGAGATTCCACCGGAGGTTCCAAATAGCTTTCTCAAAAGAGCATTGAAAGAAGAGATGTGGGAGACATTCTTCATGCTTAGCACACAAAACACACATGGAAGGGCCCTGGAATCCCCACTTCCAAAGATTCTCCCAAGTAAGACACTTGCCTTGAACCACCAGCCAAAAGAAAAAAATACATTTAGGCCAAGCAAACCTATTCCAAACATGCTTCCACCAAGAAACCTCAGAACTCCCAAATAACTGCTTATCCAGAACCTGATAACCAAAAGCAACCAAAAATTTGTCTTTTGGATCATAACCCCAAGCCAACACATCCTTCCCAGGAAGAGAATTGCAAACACGATATGATAAA
The DNA here is from genome assembly GCA_007258455.2 of Sequoia sempervirens. Taxonomy (NCBI): domain Eukaryota; kingdom Viridiplantae; phylum Streptophyta; class Pinopsida; order Cupressales; family Cupressaceae; genus Sequoia; species Sequoia sempervirens. The sequence goes on along the minus strand of VDFB02379825.1, from coordinate 148,934 downwards.
ATCCTAGTAAGCTCCTAATGATCCTCCACGACACCACCAGGAGGCCAATCCAGAGGATCCTTCCACCTAGACACAGTAATCTGACCCATGGCTTGTTGCGATTTAAAATCAGCCACACAACACCAACCCACATTCGTGAAAACCTGGCACAAATCCTGTAGGTGAGGATGAGAAGAAAAAATAGGAGGATACCCATCCCAATAATCATGCTAGAAAAGAGCATCCCAACCATCATTACAAATCCAAAACAACCCTGTTTAACAAGATTGGCACCCCTTTTTAGGGTACCCCAAATCATAGAGCCCTTCCCCTCCAAACTAAATCTAGCAACCTCAGCTCTCTCCACCACACCCAAATACTTGAAAGTAAGGATTCTACCACCAAAATGTGACCAACAACTTAGTGTAGGCTAACTACACTTTATCCATGAGGATTTGAAGCGTAATTAAGCCACTAAACATTAGTCCAATAAGATCATTCAATGCAAGCTAAGCTAAGAAGCCATTAAAACTAACATATTAAAATATGAAAGCTTCAAAAACATCTAATCTAAGCCATTGAAACTTATCCTATTGGGGGAGTGGTGTCACATTGATGTAGAATGGTGACCCTTTCCCAATCCCTTGGATAACGAGCTTGTTTTGATCAATTCTATTGAAGAGAATCGACAAAACTGATTGTAAGATGTGTGATAAAATGTGATGAAAACTATTTTAACATGATGAATGCTATGATGATCATTGTGATTGTATGCTAAGTTGTTCTAAATGTATGCAAGATGTAAAAGATTAAAACCCTAGTTCCAAAATATGCTAAATGTATGCACCTAAGTACCATGGAAGCCATTAATGGATGTTCTAAGCTAATATGCATGTAAAATGACCTAAAATGCTTAGAATAGGGAAAATGAAACTAATGGCCAATATAAAAAAGGATCAATCAATGGTTAGAATGGAAGGAAGATGGAGGCATGGATCATGGATTCCCATCAAGGGTTGAGGATGCAAGATGATATTTAATCAAGGGCTTACATTCATCCAAACAAACACACTTCCAAAACTTACACAAGAAGCCTTGTTGAAAGTTTGTTGCAAAAAAGGCATATTCCCTTTTTCAAATGAGTGAAGAAAGAGAATATTCAAAGAATATTCTCATGGGTGAGGAAAATTAGATATTTAGTTAATTAAAATCAAATTAAATTGTGCAAAAGAGAAGGAATATTCCATGGGAATATTCCTTTTGGAGGAATGTGCAAAGGAGGAATATTCCCAAGGAATATTCTTTTGCAAGTGGGAGGATTAGATTTAATTAGTAATTTAATAATTAAATAAAGTTTCAATTATGCAGTGAACCTTGATATTTTATGCTACTCTAAATGTGCAAAATAACTAAGAATATGAATGACAAACTATCAAGGACACCTCAAGATTAGCCAAAAGAGAGTTAGAATAAGAAAGGAAATAGATAAACAACATAGAAACAATATCACCTTCCTTGCTGTTGATTTCTCCTTGATTGGCCCTTGATTAAAATGGATTGTGTGCTCCTTAGATGGTGGATTGAAGATCACTACTATATGCTTGAATGTAAAATGCAAGTGGATGTGATTGAAAATTGGATGAGTGCATAAAATGGCAGCATGTAGTTGCAAATTGATTAAGTGTTCTAAATGCAAATGGGCAGCATAAGGGTGCTCAAAATAAAGTGTTGGAAATGCCCTTGAGGAGGGGGTATTTATAGGAGAATTTGAATTCTCTAGAGAATTCAAGGTCAAGATTGCTCCAACAAGGTCAAGATGAAGGGCTATGGTGGATTGAGAACCCACAAGCCCTCACATCTTGACATGTGGAGGGTGAAGTGGACAAGGGGATATGAGATGGAAATGAGTTGTCAAAAAGGTACATGAGGTGGAAAAGGACATGCACCTTTGGGGGATGAGAGAGGATTTCCACAAAAAGGGATTTCTTGTCCCCAAGTGGGAGTGAAAGGGACATTTGAGGAATTTTAGAATTCCTCAAAAATCTACATGGGAAAAGGAAAGGTGGTTGGGGGGATAAATGTGAATTAAAAATTCACATTCCTAGAATGATCTAGATGTTCTGTTCCAAAACACATGTGGAGATTGTGATGGTCAAGATGTGAAGAAAATCACATTACAAAAGAGGAATCTAGAAGAATAAAAAGGAATTAAAAATTCCTTGAAGAATGATTAGGCTTAATTAATCAATAATTAGAAGAGTAAATAAGGATTAGAAGCCAACTTGCAAAAGTTGGAGGATGTGACACATCCTAATCAAGGATTAGGCATGTGCACATCCCTAATGAAGAAATTAGGAAATGGATTAGGATTAGATGAAAATGACATGTGAGGAATTAAATAAATGTAATATTTATTTAATTTATTTGATGAAAAAGGATTAAGGAGGGTAAGGTATTTAATTATTAATTAAATACCTTAGGGATTTGGCAGAATTAAAGATATTAATTAAATAATAGTAATATTATTTAATTAACTTGGATAAGAGGATGTTTAGATGAAAAGTAATAAATTTGGATAAATTAAGTGTCCAAATTTGATGTCTACATATATGCAAATTAGGAGAATTAAATGGTATTCATTAAATAAATGATTTAATGAAAATAGGGAGAGGTGATATGATATTTAATTAAATAACTTAGGTTTATTTAATTAAATAAGAAGACTTAGGGATTTAAATTAGACAAGATGATTTATCCAATTTAACAAGACGAAGGGTTAGTATGAAAGGGGTGAATTAACCTAATTATGTCAATTAGATTAATAGATGAAAATGACATAATTAATTAAATAGCTAGGTTAATTTAATCAATTAAGCGAAAAGAGAATGGGTTTCAAGATGAAGCGATGTTAGTATATTAGATTCGAGTGCATGATATCATTCAAAACATTTTTAAGTGTACAATTATCAATTCATTGTGGTGAACCCCGCTTTCATAATCAAACCCCATTTTTCTTTGTTTCAACGTCACAAACAAACCCCAAGCAATACTAAAGGTAACTTACTATTTCCCAAGCTATTATCTTGACTTGACCAAACTAAATGTGTGTGTGTGTGTGTGAAAGCTTGATTTAGGTCTTTATCATAGGTTACCAGACCAAATTCTTCTCCCTAAGTGATACTTCCCCTCTCTTCAAGAGCCTTGATTTTATTCCCGCATCCAACTTTACACTTTGCAATAGTAGTTAGCTAAAAACAATACATTCACTTGCATCATATATTTTTATATTCCAATCATTTCATAACATTAAATTAAATCAACATTTATTCTTCATATTTCCAAATCACATAAAGCATAAATACACTCTTTTAAAGCATTTTCACCCAACTAGGTAATAGTAATTAAGTAGTAACACAACGGAGTGTAACAAATAATTTGAAAATCCCCATAATGCCTAATTATCTAACAATGATTTTGCATCTTTCTTTCAAAGTAACAATCATCCCAAATTGCAAATCAAATGTGTAGAATCATGAACTATCAATGAAAAGGGTTAAATGTTCGTGAAAAATGAATCCTCAAACCCATTCATGTTTAAGAAAATAAATACTTTTAAGACATCAAATACCAATCTTTGGATAATTAGAATAAGGATGTCATTCCCACAAGTGCTAGTGTGACTTCTCCTAACACCAAAATAGGTCTCTCTTATCATTCCACAAAGGAACTTACTATCACCATTCCTTTCATCAACCCCATCATAAACCTTAACCATCCATCTCCCAAATCCATCATGTTGGATCAATGAAATCATCCACCATGTGACCTATTCCATAATGATGAATCTATCACCACCTTCATGGGAATACAAGATAATATCTTCCAAAGGGACTATAAAATAATATTTGAAATAGATGGATGCATTTGCTTATCCAAAGGAACCCCTCCAAATGCATAAAATCATCTCACCCCAAAAGTAAAAATCCCACACATTTCAAAGGCCAAAGACCCAAAAATATTCTTTCATAAAAGAATCCACATTTCCCTAAGCCAACAAGTCCCAAAACACAAAAATCCAAAACCCTAATCACATCCAACCCAAGAGCCAATATTTAAACACAATATGGTGTATGAACTTGTTGGTCCTAATTCCCCTTGATCCCATGAAATTTACACATGCCTCCATCATATCATCCTTCCATCCACCCCTTTTACCCATTCTAATCTATCATCCCACATAATCTATCATCCCACATACCTCCATCACTACATCTCATTTATCAAACAATCCTTCTTATAATCACCCCACATCCTCCATCCAACTTGTCTCCCACTTTGTTTTCCTTGGTAGCACCCTAGGAGAAGTCAACCTATAAATCACCACTATTTGAAATGGCATGAATCGTTGCAACACTAGAAACATGATCCACCTAAAGTAGCTATTCAAAATGGGACATATTTTCTTACTATAGACACAAAAGCTTAAATCCAAAAAATAAAAAATCCAAATATCTAAAAATTCAATAAGTAAATATAAACAAGAATCAAATGGTGAAAATCATTCATAGAGCACCTTGGATAAGTACCATGATGAAAACTCATTTAAAAGCATCATTATGTAAATTCATTTCCAATGTGTACCCTACACTTGGGGGCAAGCTTCTTCCACCCTCTCATCCCCTTCATCCTTCACATTTTTTAGCTAGTCGTCAATGCCATACTATCATATTGTCCTATCCATCTCATCCACGTCCCAATGCCATCATACCTATTTTCCTCCCCAATTTTGACCTTGATAAGGAAGTTGGCAAGACCTTGAAACATGTTTTGGATATCCTTTAATGAGTTCAAGTATAAATATACATAAGCAACATGCAATTGAATGGGGCATACTATTCCTATTCCACATAGTCCTTGAAAACCACAACTGCATTCCATCACCATATCTATTTCAAATATCATCCCTCATTGTCATCCATAACCTCATCCTTCCATCCCTACAATTCTTTCACCCTTGGTTCTAGAATTATTTTTCTTGTAAATGATTTAAACATTGGTCAATAAGCATACAACACAATAAATTTAATCATGACCCAAGATTCACAATCCTGAATCATAAATACTCAAGACTTTGTGATTAGGATTCCCTACCTAGTATCCAAATCCAACTCGTGCATCCCATTTAATATCCAAAGCTCATAATTATCCAAACACCACACCAATGACATCATAGAATAGTCTTGCTAAATCTAGGCCAAGCATCCCAATACATATCCAAAAGCATCCACAAGCCTTGTCCTTAGTCTTGTTGAAATCCAAACCTTGTTTAAATTAGCCAATTATCATCATTGGGATATATTGTTCCCAATTCCCACATTTTTCTTGAGATATATCATTCCCACATCAACAATGCTACCATCATCAAGTTTGATCAAGGGAAAAATCTGGTGTGATTTTTATTTTTTATTTTTTGAGCTTGTTTACTTGTGTGTGTATTAATTGTTTTTTGTGATTCAATCCTTGGGGAAAATCATGATCGTCCATATCATGGTGAATCAAGTCATACACCTACTTGGATATCAATCCCTTACACACTTGGCATATCGTACACTAGTTCTTATACCTTGGTGCATGATGTTAAGTTCTACAATAAACATTGATTTCCCACCTTATATAAATATCATGTAAGCATCCAACCTCCATCACAACATTTCTTCATAAAATTTCCATCCTGCTCATCCCTTCTATCATTCTTCTTATCCTAATCCAATCCTTTTCATCATTAACTAGAATTTCTTCTTCATCCCAATCTTCATACATTTACCAATATCACCCCATTTTTTATCTCTTCAGTCCCTCTCATCCATTCCTCGTCACTTTGGGCTTAGTTCTCTTTTTAAGAGACTAGCTAGGTCCTATCAACTTTCCTACTCTCTTGAGGGGGCATCCCTAATAAATTTTTAACCATCATTTTTTGCAATGGTTAGGGCATCCTGGTAGTTCCATCTCACTAAGTGTCTATAATTACCTTCTTTGAAATGGCATTGCCTCTTCTAGTCACAAAGTTATCTCAAAGAGTGGAAAATATAGACACCTAAATTGCATACTTCTATTTCAGCTATCATTGCACCATATCTACTCCATACATCTACTTCTAACACTTATCACTTTAATCATTCTTCTAACATTAATTAAATGCATTTTGACTATTTAATTAATCAATCTAACATTTCTTCCAAAATTAATTGAATATATTACTCGTATTTATTCAATTAATTTAACTCATTCAACCTTTTCTTCTAATGTTCCCACCTTAATTGAATAAATCATGTTTATTTAATTAATTCAAAAAAAATCCAACATTCACCCATAAATTAAATAATTAAACTCTTATTCATGTAATTCCTCTAAATTCCTACCATCATTATTTGAATAAATATATCAAGTCTTGTCAAATAAATAATCATTTGCATATTCCTTCACCAAATTTCAATTAAAATAAGAAAAGATCAACATTGCACAAGGCTCTAAATATAGAACATGAATCCAAGTACACAAGGCTCCAAATATAACCTTTTCAATCTCCACCATCCATCAAGGTTTGATCAAATTTTCACCTTCATTCCTCCTCTATCCTTTCCCTAATCATATGCACCAATCAAATGATGCCACTTGTTATCTTTTCATTCTCTCTTGCATTAAAATTAACCCTATCCATCCATCTCATGAGATCTCATCGCATATATCCATTTATACTTATCAAATCTATAAATCAAATCGATCCCAAAGCCACTCAAATGAATAAATTTGGATGCAACAAAATTATGTTGTAGGATTGGGCACCCACATTCTACTTCACCCACATTCTACTTCAACAATCAACCATCAATCACTTGGCGCAAGAACCTATGGTCATCAAAGGTTTGTAACGGTGAGAACTTTTATGTCTTTTTATAATATTGCATTAATTTAGCTCTAATTTGAGGTGTACTACTTGATATAGGATAGGGTTCATTTTTGTGTTGTTTAATATTGTTTTAATCCTATATTTTGGAGTTCACAACAATCTCAGATGTATCATTGACCTTGTTGAAATGTTCGTCATAGGGCACATATCCTAGTCCCTAATTTTTCATTTGCTTATGTCTATGAACAAGTTTTAGAATGCCTCCTTCATGAAGTACAGGGCATTTTCCTTTGTAATTCATAATTTTGCATACTCTGTTAGGTATAAGATATTCATTCTTTTCAAAATAGGATATAAATTCCTCTTCTTCACAAAGCTAGGAGAAGTTTATATCTGATGTATTTTCATCTACAAGGAGCCCAAGTTGTATGAAGTTAGTTGATCCATACTAAATTGAAATATTTTCTTACTTTTGATCATTATTAGGTCTACCAAAAGATCGAGGAGAGATGAGAGGTTTTCCTACATGAAAGCATCTCAGATCTTATATTCTCTAGAACCTTTATCAACAATCTTGTTGTGGGATTTAGGATGTGATTCCATAGATGTAGATGCAAAGTTGTTGGATCTATTTGAAGAGGATTTCTTGGGCTAGAAATTCAAGGTGGGTAAAAGCACAAACCTGTGTCACACTTTATAAAGGAAATGGTCAATACAAACAAAAAAAATCAACTTCAGTCGCATGAAAATGACCTTTTTGTTTCAATTTAAAAATGATGTAAACTAATGAAATGTAGGTTAACTCTTGATGAAGTATACTTATATTTTTTAAAAATAGTTTCATATTTTATTTTGTAAATTTAAGAACAAAATTTGAGCCGCTGAAAATTTCAAAAAAAAAAAGAAAAGCAAACAATTTTTATTTTCCCTATATTTTCCCCTAAATAGTTAACTTCAATATCTAGTGCATGGAAAAAATAAAAATTGATGAATATTTTTTTGTAATAACATTTTAAAGTGGAACTTCACCAAAGCATCATAGTTTTCAAGGAACGTCATTTTTGTCTAATTTTTTTATTATTAAAAAAAAAAACCCTTTTGAAGAGGATTATCTCTTCTAGTGCACCATATATTTTTCAAAAAAAAAAAATGTTTTAATATTTGTTTTTTAATTTCTAATCAACCTCATGTTTAATTTAAAAACCTACTTACACTAATTTTTTTTAAAATCATAATAAAACTAATCAAAATATCAAAAAAAAGATTTTAGACTCTTAGCTCTACAAAAGTGTATTTTAGATTTTCATGAAATTATCTCAAATTGGAGAAATGCAGAGTTGGATTTGAAGTACTTTTTATTTTTTCCCAAAAGAGGGGTTAATATGCCACATAGGTAGCCACATAAACAGTTTCGGTCAAAAGGGTTTCGACTGAAACTATTTCACCTAATAAACTACATGTAAATTGAATCTCATTTTAAAGGAATTTATTTTATTTTATTGTTTATGTGAAAGGATTTTTCTTCAAACTATATGTGCCATGTATAGGCCATGTGGTTTCAAGTGAAAATGTTTCACCCAAAATTGTTTAAGACAAAAAAATTACTCAAAACTATTTACTTGACCAAAAATGTGATACAACTTTGTGATTTTTCCCAAGTACCATTAGTAATGTGGTAATGATTAATTTTACAATAGAAACCTTCCAATATCTCACAAAATTGAAAGTGTTGGGGATTGAAAAATATCATTTCTTCCTCTCCTAAGTGTATGAATCTTATTTAGAATTCAAAAAGAGGAAACAAAAAGAATCTTATTCCAAACTAATGCAAACCTAGAGAATAGAGAAAACATAAAATTCAAAGGCTAACATTCAAATAAACGAGGTTATTAGAAATGAACTCCATTGTTGCAAGTGGATTTGCTCAATATATTGGGATGTGATTGGGGTAAAAGTTCATAACTATGTCTCACTCTTATAAAGAAATGGCCAACACAACTACAATTTTTCAACTTGGACTATCTAAAAGTAATGTTTATGTTTTGAATTTTAAAATGATGTAAACTAATAAAATATGGAATTCTTAATATAGTTTATTTCTATTTGTAATTTTTTTATTTTTTAAAATTAGTTAGATATTTTTAAAATAAATTTAAGAGAAGAATTTTAATTGCTATTTTTCTTAAAAGTGGGGTCAATGGGGCATCGCAAAAAAAAGGAAAACAATTTTTTTCTTTGATTATTTCACACATAGGTAACTTGAAAATCTAGTGCATGGAAAAAATTTTGATGAATATTTGTTTTTAATATTATTTTAGTCAAACTTAATCAAAATGTCACAATTTTCATGGGGTGCCAATTTTTTTTTAATTCTTTATCATTTCAAAAAAACCTTGGAAAAAGATTTTCTTCTCTAGTGCACGCTATGTTTTTCAAAAAATGTAAATATATTTTATTTATTTTATTTCTTGTCTACCTCAAGTTTGATAATAATAACCTAGACTTGTAATCAATTTTTAAAACCAAAATATCAAAAATACGTATTTTTAAATTCTAGATCCCAAGCTCTACAAAAGTATCTTTTTAGATTTTCATGAAAGTGCTTTTAAAATATGAGAAATCTAGAGAAAGTTGATTTGTATTGAATTTTCCTCAAAAGAGGGTTTGAGATGCCACAAGCTACCGCACAGATAGTTTCAAGTGTATACATGCAAGATCATCATGGAAAAAGCAGGCCTTTAAAAATTTAGAAAAATGAGTTAGGCAACTTGACGTAAAAAAATTGAATAAGTTATCTATATTATTTCAAAAATATGTAAGAATAGAATCTGTAGAAAATTGAATGTAGTTTCTAAACTACTAGGTTTATTTTTATTTTTAAAATCTATTTGTTGAAAATTTGAAATTTCAATGCAGAGTACTTAAATTTCGGGAAAAATAAGTAGGTGTTTGTCGACCACCCTAACCACATTAAAATGATAATGATGCAGGATCATCCATGGTGTAAGGGCAATCTTGCATCACCCAAAAATATGCATTCCATTTATGTTTCCTTTGGTTAGCCTTTTGTAGATGTCTTTGCATTTCTGGATACCCTTTTCGTCATAATGTAAATCCCCACTTTCAGTTTTGCTTTTCTGCTTTTTCTGGTCAACTGCTTATTTTTAGTAGGTATTGGAATTTGAAGGTGTTTGGGGACAAAAATTATATGGGAGGATTCAAAACGGAAAAATAAGAAGATTGGCGAAAGAATCAGGCTGAGAGCATTCCCGGTTTGAAAGATATTGCAGTTTCAGTCTCCCAGAAATGCACCTGAAAACCTTCCAGATCAGGTTTGAGGCACTAAACGGCCCCGAAACGGCCCAAAAACTTGCCAAAATCGTAGCAATTTTGAGCACATTCTTGACTCCAGACCTTTCCTGACGGTTCAAACGGTTCAAAAAACGGAGTCTCGGATCAAAAGTTATGGCTCTTGGAAGTTGGTACACTTTCAAAATGTGCTAATTTTTGAATGATGTTTTAAATTTTGAATTTCAAATTGTAATTTGTGGCGCCAAACCGCCAAAATATGATAATTCAAATGTTGTTTGGCTCCAAAACGGAAAAGGAGCTATTTATGGGGGGGATTTTCTGATTTTTGTAGCTTTTTGGGGAAAAAGAGTTTGCATGTTGCGAAAGGGGATTTTGTAGTGACTGTAATTTTCTGTAGCTTGCATGTATTGCAGAGCTTGAGGATTTGTGATCCTCTGCATGTAAGAAGTAAATTTTTCTGAATAATAAAATTATTCTCTGGTTTTGTGCGTAAATTTTTGTGTCTCGGTTGCACCCTCGTCAGATAATATTTTTTTATAAGAATTTAGACATAAGTAGAGGACTCATGTACCTAATGTGATGCATATTTTTTGTAATTTTTTCCAAGTAAATATTTAATTATGATTTTTTTTTACAACTTTTAAAAATATAAAAACTCAGATGTTGACCACCTTAACTTGGTCAAAACTTCATGAAATTCAATTTTTCTTTTTTTAATCCTATAGTATGCTAAGCATAGAATATGACACATATTTTGGATTGAAAAAATGTGATACATTTGAAAGCTATAGATGTTTTTGAATCAGCCTATCAATCAAGACTTTAATCGTAATTCCAATAGAAAATGAATAATAATAATTTATTAAATTTAAAGTAAATCATAATTTATATTAGTGGAAAGCTGAGAATCTCCTTTAAAAACCCTTTTCATTTCATCAATTTTGGGTAAAAAAAAAGTCGTCAGCCACATACCCTACAAATACCCATCATATCACCATTTTTTGGCCCATCATGATCCTGCACATACCCTCAAGAAAAATAATATCGATTGAATTTTTTACACTTGAAAACATATATATAGAAATATTCCATACAAAAAGAAACTTGTTTGAGAGCTAGGTTATAACTATTTAGCCATGTATATGCCAAGTGGTTTCAAGTGAAACTATTTCAATCAAAATATTTAGGGAGAAATAGTTTTGCTTAAAACTATTTAGTTAGTTGAATTGTGATACAACACTGTACTTCTACACATTTCTCAACTATTTGCTTTGAAATTCTTGTAGCATGTACCTATTGTTCAAATTGTGATTTTATTTTTGGGAATATGCAACTCTATTTATAATTATTTGAGAGGGAGAATGAAAGGTGCGGATTTGTTTGGAAGATCAATGGTGGAAAATGAATAAAATGATTTTTTTGGATCAAGGAGAAGATGAAGAGTGTTGATTTAGTTTGTTCAAGATGAAGACATGAGAGTAAATCAACTAAAAAATGGAAATAGTCATAAATAATTAGTTGGTCATTATTTTCGGAAATGGTGGAGGGAAAATAGACAAATTAAATTATAAAATATTATTTAATTAAATGTGAGGTGGAAAATGAAATTAATAGGTGTGATATTGGGTCAAACTAACTAAATAATTTTATTTTATTTTATTTATTTAATAAACTTGAATAATTTAAAAAATATAGAGTGCTAGAGACTTTTAGATTGAAATTGTGTGCAAATTTAACGTTTCAGATCATACTTCATGATCCATCATTAGGATGAAATGTAAATGGAGAGAAGAATGATGATGCATTTCATCTTGATGATGGATTATGGAGTATGATTTGCAATGTTAAATTTGCACATGTAGTTTCAATCCAAAAATTTCCAGCACTCTATGATCATGGACTGTGGAAACTTCATGCTATTAATTAAAAAATATAATTATTTAATTGATTAATGGTAAACTAAATTTATTAAATAATATAATTATTTAGTTAATTAGTATTGGATTAAATTAATTAATTAAAATTATGATGAGAACATTAGAATGGAATGAATTTAAGTTTAAGATGATATTGATATGATGTTAGGACAATTTTAGGTGTCTACTTGAGGTTTTTGAATTAGAAAGTGAATTGAAGCCTTGATAGTTAACTCATAGAAGTAATAGAGATTGGTTAAAGCTACCTTTAAAAGTAAATGTATAATTGTTAATTAGTATCAAGCCTAAATCTCTTAGTGTTGGAAGCATTATTTTTCTACACAATATTATTATTACAAAATTAAACATTAAAATTTATCCTTGATATTATGTTGCCTTTTCTTAGCATTAATGCACATTTATAATAGGTAAACTATGTTATTTTTTGTCAAAATAATCACTTGTGAGAATATTATATTTTAGATTGTAGCGGGTTTTGTCAGTTTGCAACTAGTATCTCAAAAATAATTAATTATTTATGTCATTTTCTCAATTTTAAAGTTCATGCCATCATGCATGATAGGGTTATGAACTCCTATTTGGTTCTATTATTCCTTAAATTTCCTCTTTCATGATAACATATTTTCTATATACATTCATGATAACATATTTTATATATATGCTTGTACAAGTTTATTTGACACCTAAATTTCTTGACATGCTTATTGTACCTTACATGATGTTAGGTATTGATGTTTATTAGATACTTGTTGCACTTTACATGGTGTTATCTTTTCCTTTACCTCCAATTCCTTGTATCCTTTGTGTACAACCAATTAGAGGGGGAAATATATTATCAATAATTATTCTTCATGTGTTTGATTAGAATGGTATAAAAAACATATGATCATTTTATATTATATTCAAACAAAGCTTCATCAACATATCCAAATGGAGCGTACTTCTACATAGTCAGAGGCCTTATCATGTTATCTATAGAGTTAAATCCTATTGTGTGTGATTAGAGCCTTTTGACACCTTATCCATGTTTAATCAAAGTTGTTTTCTTTTTTCCAAATATTCAAATCCCTTAAATCTTCTTGGTGAAATTATTTTACATTCATCTACATAGTTGGAGATTTTAACACTTTTCATAACATGTGGAATTTATTGCCCTACTCCTTTTACTTTTTATAGGTACTTTTAGCAAGTTATGATTATGCTCATTTTTAGATGCTTGAAATATCATACTCACAAATTACAATTTTTTCTTCTCTACTTGTAGGTTCTTGATGGAGAAATCATGGGTACAAGAGTACACATTCAACATGCATTATATGCATACTTTAAGTAGATCTACATCATTTAAGTGTCTAAAAAATATTTAATTTCCTTGTTGGATATTTTATTTAACTTTGATATTCATTCTCATAGTAGTTCACGTGGAAGTAAAACTGGGGGGGAATCAATTCATACCCATGCCTCTCACTTAAATTTTTACCATGATGACTAGGTTTCCTTTTATGCACCATCTAGTGTATAAAATGGTATATTTTGAGTAGAAGTTGGAAAACAAATTTATCCTAGATTTTCCACATCACCACTCATCCCTATGGTCTAGATCCACATCTATTTCCACATCTAGTTGTGCATCACCTTGGTTTAAATCTACAAGTAAGGAATTGATCTAGATCTTTTATGCATTCACATATATTTGAACCCCAAAAGATTTATAGTTGAATTTCTTAATTTGCACCAATGTTTTCCTCCCTTGCTAGATGTTATATGGAAACTAAAGGCCAGTGTGTTTCAAATTGCATGTTGAGTAAATGTATTTAAAGACTAGCCCTAATTATAAAGAATCATCAAGTGCTTACATAAGAATTTATTGAGCACATATAGAACTCAATTTTTCAAGTGGATGAAAGGAATTACATCAACAGTATATCACCATCCTAGGATCATAGTGAATGCTTTCTTATTGTTATCAACCAAGTGGTTTATCATAATTGAATCAATATATTAAGGGTCTAACTTATGATAACATGGTCCTCACAATTTAGCGTATTCTTCAAAGGTGTTTCTAACCATTGCATGTTCCTTAATAGATTTAGAGTGCATATGCATAAGAGAACAAGTTTTACGAAGTAGAATGCATCCATATGAGATCCTCTAATCATAGGTAGTTCTACACACAAGTAATCTATGCACTCAGAAAGATAACCTCCACACTCATGAAAGTGAACCAAGTAGTTTCATTGTCATAATTATATATATTAGTGATAGTTGTTTGATAGGTTATAAAATTCTAGTGCATTATAGTGAATGGAATTCTATATATATTCAATGATATCCTCATCAAAATTAGAGATAATTTTAACCTTTCATTTAACTCAATTAATTTTTATATTTATTATAATTATCTAATATTAGTCCCAACTAAATTATCTAGGTTAATTATTTGTATATTAATTAGCATAGATTGTTTGTATGAGTGTGACTTATCCTTCACTTGATACTAATCAATAATGAATTTTGTAATTACCTTCTTGGGGAAAAATTGACCTTATTGTTCACAAGTTGGAGCATTATGACAATTGAAATGACATTAGAAAATTATAATGTACATAAATGATTATGGAGTTGTGAAGCACATATGCAAAACAAAATTCTTATGACAAACTAGGCCACATTATTTAATTCAATCCTTGACAAGGTTATCATTATGATATATGGTCTAATTGGTGTGGCTTGGTCCTTTGTTGATGCAAGTACTTAGACCTCACTTACCTCTAGCTTTTCTACCTTCTTTTGAGTTCTAGGCATGCTTAGAAGTATGGTAGGACTTCAAGATAATTACTTGGCTATTATTGATGAAATTTAAGCACACAAAAAAGAATAATGTGTTTTAAATGCGTCGAATGAGGTATGTTAATGTAAAATAAGATGTGATGGTGGATTGGTGAGCTAGTGTAGTATAGAGATCTAAATTTTGAATACTTTTTAAATTAGATTTGTCATTCTGTGATTCATTAGTTGTTATATGAATACAAATTTCATAGGACATTTCCTTAACTACACATCCACAATCATTAATTTGAATTATTTGGAATGCAATCCAATGTGATAATTAATAGTTTGTGAAAATTTTGACTTTTGGGAAAGAAAAGGTAAATTTTAAATTTGGTAGATAATGTTCCACCAAATAATATAGTTCAATGTTGAATCATGAGGTGGTTTATAATGGTAGAATACTACTAAGATTCAATTTATACACTAAATGAGGCAAACACATGCTAGGATTGTGTATTTATGATATTTATGAAAAAAGGCATAAAATAAAGGTGTAAAGTCTAAGTATGCATTTTTATCCCTTAAATTAAAAAAAATGTAGTTATACATTTACAAGACTTGTGAGATTTTCAAATTGTATATGTTGGTAATGTACAAGATTTAATTTATTTTAATAATTTGACCATACATGTATTGACTTGAATAAAATTAATTTAATGAAGAATGTAAGGAAGTATATATTAATGACTTTGAGTGTATTAAAAATATAATGGCAAAGTCGAAAAGATTGCATTCAAACTAGATATTGAAAAGAGCATATCAAAGTAAACTTATAAAAAGAGGACATAACAATAAATGTTCAATAAATATATATATGCAAATGCATTGTGACACCTTTAATCATATTTTAAAATTATTAAATCTTAGTTTTCAATACGGAAAAGACTCATTGATAAAAAATTAAATAAAAGATAAAATGCAGGGGTTTGAACCTATGGGATTGAAGGTTAGGACAAGACATTACAATAGAATTCTAAAATTCCATCAAAACTCCACAAAAGAAGGAATTATCATGTGGAATATCTTTCCCTATTAGAACGGGATTTCATAATGTGGCATGCAAAATGAGTGAAATACGATAACAAATTTGAAATGCATAGTGTGGATCTTGTGTGAAGATCGCCAACATTTGGAACCTAACCACCACATTCATGGTGAACTAGACTTATTCATCATTCATTATTAAAATTACAAAAAAAATTACACCCTTTGGATGAAAACTTGTGTTCGAGTAGGAAAATCTTCTTGGAATCGTTGTAGAAGTTAACTATTGTAATTGATGGCATTCTAAAAAAATTGGGGAGTGGTGGAGGTAAACATGGGGAAATACGAGAATTTAATATGGGATGAGAGGTTGAGATGGGAGACACAAGGTTTTCCTATGAGATTGAAGGTTAGGACAAGACATTATAATGGAAGTCTAAAAGTCCATTGAAACTCCTCAAAAGAAAAAATTCTCACGTTGAATCTCTTGCTCTACTCTTACTTTTTTTTGTTAGTTTTAGAAATCTATGATTATGCTTATTTTTAGCTGATTGAAATATGATACTCATTAGAATTTTTTTCTCTACTATCAAGTTCTTGATGGAGCACTCATGGGTACACGAGTACACACTCAACATGCATATATACATACTTTAAGTGGACCTATATCATTTGAGTTTCTAAAACATATATAATTTAGTTTTTAGATATTGTATTTTACTTTGATATCCATTCCCATAGTAGCTCATATGGAAGTCAAAGTGGGGGAAAATCTAATGGTAAAAATGCATAGCAATGCCTTTCCCCTTAAATTTTGGACTACAATGACTAGGTTGCCTTTTATACATCGTCTAGTCTATAAAACAGTATATTTTTAGTATAATTTGGAAAATAAATATATCCTATCTCATCCCCATCACCACTCCTCCCTAAGGTATAGATCCACATCTAGTCTTGAGTATGTGCCACCTTAGTTCAAATCCATAGGTAAGGAATTAATCTAGATCATTTATGTATGAACATAGATAACCCCAAACCTTTATATTTGTATTTCTTTATTTGGGCAATTAAAATTTCCCCTCTTGCTAGATGTTATAGGTCAATTAGAATTCAGTGTACTTCAAAATGCATGTTATGGCAATATATTTAAATACTGGCCTTGATTCAAAAGAATCAAGAAGAAAATTGATAGAAGAATTTATTGAGCACATATAGAATTCAATGTATAAGTGGACAAAACTAATTTTACACGAACATTATATCACCATCTTGTAATCATATTGAACCATTTATTATAATTTTTCTTTACCTTGGTTTATCATTGTCGAATCAATCCATTGAGAGTCAAAATTAGGAGACCTTGATCCTTACAATTTAGCATATTTACCAAAGGTGTTTTAATATATTTAGAGTATGTATATGCATAAAAGAACAATTTTTATGAAGTAGAATGAATCCATATGAGATCCTCCAATTATAAGTTTGGTTCTATGCACAAGTCCTATATGTACTCACAAAGATCTCCTCCACACTCATGAAAGTGAACCAAAGAGTTTCATTGTCATAATTCTATATTAAAATGATAGTCACTTGATTGGTTCTAAAATTCTAGTGCATTATAGTGAATGGGCATCTATATCTATTCAATAATATCCTCATCAAAATTAAATCTACTTACCCTTTCATTTAACTTTATTAATATCTAATGTATTACAATTATTTGATATTAGTCCCAACTAAATTTTATAGGTTAACTATTTGTATATTAATTAGCATAGATTATTTATGCGAGTGTGATTTATCCCTCACAACACTAAACAATAATGAATTAGTTGTAGATAATGAGTATTTTTGGTTGGGCTTGGTGGAAAATTGACCTTATTGTTTTACAAGTTGGAATATTATGAAAAGTGAACTAAAATTAGAAAATTTTGAATGTGAGCCTATGATTATGGAGTTGTGAAGCTCATGTACAAAATAAAATCCTTATGATAGACGACCACATTATATTATTTGATCCTGAAGACAAAGTTATAATTTAGTGTATGGTACGATTGGTGTGGCTTGATCATTTATTGATGCAAGTCCTTAAACCTCACTTATCTCTATCTTTTGTACCTTATTTTGATTTTTTTCCATGCTTATAAGTATGGTAGGACTTAATTCAAGATAATTTATTGGCTATTATTGATGAAATTCAAGCACACAAAAAAGAGTAAGGTAATGTAACATGCCAAATGAGTATATGAGAATGCAAATATGATGTGATGGAGTATTGGTGAACTATTGTAGTATAGAGATCCAACTTTTGAATACTTTTTCAATTAGATTTATCCTTTTGTGATTCATTCGTTGCTAGACGGATTCAAAAGTCATAGAATATTTCCTTAACTAAATATTCATGATCATTAACTAGAATTATATGGAATACAATCCAATGTGATAATGAATATTTTATGAAAGGTTTAAATTTTGGGTACAAAAACGTGAATTAAATTTAGCAAATAATGTCCTACTAAACAATATAGTCCAATGGTGAATCATGAAGTGGCTTGTAATGGTAGATTACTATTAAGAGTCAATTTTTGCAATAAATGGGGCAAACACATGCTAGGATTGTGGAATTATGATATTTGTGAAAAATGACATAAAACAAAGGTGTAAAGTCTAAAGTATGCACTTTTGACCCTTAATTTATAAAAAAAATTATAGTTTGGCATGCAAGACATGTGAGATATTTAAATTGAATACATTCGTAATGTTCAAGATTTAATTTATTTTAATAACTTGACCATACACGTATTGAAGACTAGTGAATTTGATGAAGATAGTTAGTTAAGGAATTATATGACTTTTAGTGTATTAATATTATCATGAAAAAAGTTAAAAGAGATTGCATTATAACTAGATATGTAAAAAGAGCATATAAAAGTAAACTTGTAAAGAGAGGACATAACAATACATCTTCAATAGATATATAAATGCATGGTGATACCTTTTAATCATATTTTAAAATTGTTAAATTTAATTTTTGAATAAGAAAAAAGAGTCATTAATAAAAAAATTATATAACTTCACATTTAAGAAATCTTTTACAAATTTGTTGCCAAATTTCTCTTTCATATGCATTGTTGTATTGTTCTATTGACTTTTTTGCCTTCTTAACGATCTCCTCCTAAAAAAAAACAATAAATACATTAATCTCAAGAATAATTATACCCAATAATAAACAAAAATTAAAGATCCAAACACATAATAGTAACTTACTGTTAAGATGCCCTCATTGCATAGGTTGTCCATAAGATTAAATAAAATGTCACTAGTGTACTCTGGGTGACCTTGAATTCCAAGTATGTGATCATCCATTGAAAACATTTCAATCTCGGTTTTACTTGAAGAAGCAATTATATTTGCACCGCAAGGGATATCTGTCACCTGAACCATACAATTCATGTTATTTAATACAATCACCTTTTATAAAACACTAATATGCAGTGAGTTGAAAAAATAAGCCTCACCTTGTCTTGATGGAATTCATTTAGATAAAGAGTGGTTGGAATTTTCATTCCACGAAGATATTCTTTTGTACAAATGGAAGAATTGAAGTTTATTTTGGTTGTGCCAATATCCCATCCAACATTGGATCTACTCACTTTGCCTCCCAAAGCCCTACATAATATCTGGAAAAAGGAAATAAATTTCTTTGAAATTAGACATATAATAAGATGCAAGTGCAATTATTAGTTTGGATCCTAACAAGAACAATATATGCAGCTTCATAAGACTAAAAAACAATATTCAACTATAATGACAGTATTATAATAATTACATTTGTTTCCTAGAAAATTATTGATATAATTAATACTTAAAAACACTCATGCTCATAATATAGATTACAGTGTCGACCCTAATAAACCCACCATTTTTATTACAGTGTCGACACTACCTGATGTCCATTAATGGAAAATGCAATCTATTAAGGTGGGTTACAAACCTGGTGGCCGAAGCATATCCCCAACACTTTGATGCGCATTTGGTAAAGACATCTCAATAATTGACAGAGTTCGAGAATCCAAAGAGCATTGCCATGGGCGTCACTTTTGCTTCCGGTCACAACGAATCCATCATACTTGTGAAGATCTTCCATCTTTGGCAGCTGCCGGTCGAAGGCCCTGAACATATCCCACCTCTCGCCCTCCTCGCCCAGCATATTAACAAACAGACCGAAGTATCCTCCATACATTTTCTTCACATAATCTCTGTCTGGTGCCGCTAACAGAACTCCAAATCTCTTATTGCCCATAATAAATACTATAAATCTGCAATCTTTCCTTTTGAATACCACGCAGAAAGCAAAGCAATTTTGTTTGGATATGGAGAAACCAGAGAAATTTATAGGCAGCCAGAAGTACCAATTATTGCTAATGAAATAGACTCCCATCTGTACAGTTAATAACTTTGACTTTCCACCATGAACAAAAGTTTTTGTCCGCGTTTTAGATATGAAAATGATTTGATAGAACGCACCTTTTCCAAACCTTACACGTCTTAGGTATATCATAACTTTACGCTGTATAATATTTAAATCAATTCCACATACTGCCATGGAACCACACAGGCAATCCAGCAAGGATTGTATGTCTTTTAATGAATCCAGCACGAAAAACATGTTTTCATTAGAAAGCTGCTGCCTATTCCTGTTTTGTTTATAATAGTGATATTCTTCACTGTTACTACTGCTGAACAGTGTCAATTTGTTTTTCTTTTGTTTATGGCTCTTTAACGGCTGGGCTTAACCAGCACACTCTAAACGTTGACAGTTTAAGTGGCTGATGTGGGGCCTCCCACTTCCTGTTCGCAGTTCCCGTCGGCAGATGTTCACTATTTTCGACGTTCATACGGTGATCCCGTTAACTTCAGTGGAGGCCCCGTAAGCGCTTGATCGCATAAAACAAGAGTGTCAGAACAGATATCTGAAGCACAACAGATACACAAAGATGTCTATATCGCCCTTTCACCATACGCAACACACAAGTTTCAAACGTGGTCAGGTTCTATTTGCCATTATACTTCCGGCCTGTGACAAAATGGTAGCTTTGGAACAGGGTATAGACATCCATTAAAGCATAATGCAAGGTGGATTGTTATCAGATATTACAGTTAGAAATGCTCTGGTACTGTATGCAAAATGTGGTAGCATAGACAAGGCATGTGAACTGTTTGACGGGAAGTATCAAAGAAATGTGATCTCATGTAATGCTACGATTGCAGGATATGCACAAAATGCGTTTGTTGAAAAGGATTTCGATACTCTCAAGCAAATGCAATTGGCAGGTGTAAAGCCATACTCCGCAACCTTTGCCAGCATCCTCCCAACCTGTGCCAAAATGGAAGCTTTGGAACAGGGTGTGGACATCCAACGATAGAGGAATTTTGTCACATGTTGTAGCTGCAACTGTCCTGGTAGACATGTAGGCAAAATGTGTAAGCATTGACAAGGCACGAGAACTGTTTGACAGAATTCCATGATTGCAGGATATACAAAATTGTGGAAGCATAGACAAGGTACCTGAACTGCTTGACAGAATGCCTCAAAGAGCATTGTTCTCATGGAATGCCTTGATTGCAGGATATTAACAAATGGATTTGTTGAAATGGCTTTAGAAACTCCTAATATTTTGGAACTTTGTAGTTGCAAGTTAGGCTTTAAATTGTAATCTAAACTCAAGTATTTTGCTTTGACTATCAAAAATATCTTTTCTATCTTATAAGATCTTATTTTATTATGAGTTCATGGTATTCATTGTTCGATAGTTGTAAGATTTGGGAAAGATCCAAATAAGATGTATGGCTACTTGGATATGACTATAGTAATTAGGATCATACTATCTAGCAATCGAACCATAAGAAGGTGCATATGAGGGGTAAACCTTAGGATGACCATTCTCATACCAAGACCCACCATGACTATAACATTCTATTATGTAGGACATAACTATGCCTATTTTACAAATGCATGTTTTATTTTATGAAAGAAACCTTAACTCACCAATAGAGAAGAGACAACACATGTACCTTAACCACCTTGACTACTACACCACTTGATTGCATCTTTGGTTCACCTTGGTAAGCCTTATATAAATTTCATCAACTTGGTTTTCAATAACATATTCATAACCTCTTTGAAAACATTAATCTCCAGGGTATTATATTGTTCTTGAGTTAGCTTATAATTAATATAATCTTCATGTTTTGTAGTATGAGGAGGATTAACACAACCTTTGAATATTCCCCAATAATGGTGTCAATTATGTTGGCTCTCAAACATGTTACTCCTTAAAATCTAAAGGTAACATCAAAACTCAATCCCAAGGATTACCATCAAACACTTAAGTGTTGGATTGATGATCAAATAGTGGTATGACTGAACCAATTGTTGTGTGGATAAAATCAACTTTGAATCTTTAATGTATATGCTAAGCTAAGGTGAGATTTCTTGGTGTTTCCAATACAAGACAATTAAAGAGAGATAAATGATAAACATAGGATCCTAATAGCCATACCAACAATGTTATAAATCCCTAAAGTTGTCACTAAACTCATATTAAAATTGGTTGCAAACAAACCAATTAGACCTCTAGTAAAAAGAAAAACATTGCACATGCACCCTAAGATATTAGGATTATTGCTTCTCAAGAATTGAATCCACTTGATTTTACATACATGTGTTCAAGAAAGACAACATCTAAGACTCTAAACTATCTCTAAATCATAAGAGCAAAAGAACCTTTGAATGAATTTTTTTGGACTTCTCACCAATCACGAGTGCCTATTCCTTTGGGAAATTGAGTCAAAGCTCATGAAGGGAAAGGAAATACACTTGTAATGCAACCAAGGATGTAGAGTTGTGCATGCATATGGCATTGTTGAAAGTTTCTTTCATTTTCTTCTTTGGTGCATAAGGATGAAATCATCCTTACTTTGGTACATATGAAGGAATGAAATATTCTTTCTTTATTGATGGAGGACAAGAACATTATAAGTTGGATTTTATGCTAGAGGAGTATTAGGAGGCAATGAAGAGGGCCTCATTGCCTCCTTATTTTCCTTTTTTTAACCTTGTCTTGATTCTTTTGTTGCACATTCAATTGTTATAATTAATGAATTCTATCTTTGGTTTCATAAGGATCTTTTATTTAATGTTCCTTACCTTCGCAATCATAAAAAAATTCCTTGAGAGTGACAACATAATTTTCAACTTTAAAGTAGTTGACTTGAAAATAGGTACATATGTATTTCTTGTCACTTTCACAAATTTCTCTTCACAAACATATTTTATACATTGATTGATGAGGGCTACATCACCCAAACCCACAAAACACAATAATCCATACCAACACAAAAGATGTGAGACAAAAAATAATCCACTTTCAATTATTTTCAAAAATGAAATTACAGATTCAAACTTACATGCTATAGCCTCATGGGCTTGATTCATTACAACAAAATCAATTATAAAATATAAACTATTATTCGGAGCCAAAATCTGCACTAATGGAGCCACCTTCTACCACCCCCTCATATCCCTTTTTATTTTACCCAATAACCACCCTAGAATGTTCTAGAAAGTGCAACTTTCCCTTTTGTTTTGACGCCAAAATTCCCACCATTTGATTTCCAGACTATGAAGAAATTTTAATGAAATTCACTTTTTAGAGGGGCAATTTCACAGGGCCATAACTTTTGATCCAAGTGTCTAATTTTCTATTATTTCATATAATTGGAAATCTCTCAAAAAGATCTACAACATATGAACCCAGAGTAGGTCAATTCGTCCACTTTTTGAGTTGTTTCGGGGCCTCTAAAGTTTTATATTTGAATTTGAAGTTGCATTGGAGAAATTTCTTGGGACAAAAACTTTAATTTCTCTCAAACTGTTAAGGGTATTGAGGCGATTCTTTCGCGATTGGAAAAAAATTTCAGCACTTCTCCTTCAAGTAAATTTTTAGGTCCATACGAGCCCATTTAGGCCAACTTACTAAAAATAGTAAGTGATCATTTTTCACTATTTTTGACTTTTTGATTGTCTTATGTACCCCTTAAGTGCCATCATCGGACTCAAAACAACTAAAGAAAATAAAGAAAACATTTTTTTTTGGGTGATGCAAGATTGTCCTACACCATTGGATGCTCCTGCATTAGACACCCAGGATAATTTAAAAAGTGACCTTGTCACTTCTTAGGAGTTAGAGGGAAACCAAGACGATTAACCTCTGCCTCAGAAAACCATGATGAATCTTCAATAGGATTTCCTCTCCATTTCACCAAGTACTTGGCATATTGCATGCTTCTTGTGCTTCTACCCACACAACTATCAAAAAAAAAAAAGTATCTCCTCATTTTTTGAAGTAGGTGCTAGAATATTCCACTGTGCTTCCATTATTTCTTCATCAATTCCTCCATGATATTCTATTAAATTTGAAATGTTAAACACAGTGAAATATGAATTTCATCGGACAACTCTACCTCATATGCATTTTCCTGAATCATGCTTCTTCAGGAGCTTGCATGGTCCAAACTTCTTCATCTTTAACTTGTATGTACCAATTGAACCTATCCTTTCACAAATGAACCATGACTTCATATCCTATCTGGAACTCCTTATACCTCATTTTCTAATCTACCTTAGCCTTATATCATGAGTTCATCTTATCGATATGTTTCTTCAGGTCTCTTCATGCAAATTCTTTAGGTGCTTATCAAAATCTTCGGCCTCAGCACTACTCTTCTCCCCCTTATCCATCTTTCTTAGTTCAGAAGAAGTTATTGGACTACTCCCATACACAATATGGAATGGTGATTTACCAATGCTCCTATTGATACCAAATTATTTGGTGTGTGAAGGATCATCCATGAGAAAAAATAGGCCCTTAAATTGGTGAAAAATTAAAAATCCAAAGTTAGGAAACTTGGTAAACATTTGAATAAGTTATCTATTATTTCAAAATATTTAGAATAGAATCTATAGCAAATTGAATGTAGTTTCAAACTACTAGGTTTATTTAAAAAATATATCTATTTGGTGAAAATTGAAATTCAATGCAATAACACTTAAATTCCGAGGAAAAAATAAGTAGGTGTCTTTCCACAACACCTAACCACCACAATAAAATGATATCTTGTTTTATAATATTTTAGATATAAGTAGAGGACTCATGTTAGATGTGATGCATATTATTTTGCAATTTTTTTCTGATAAACAATTAATTATGAATTTTTATTATAACATTTAAAAAATATGAAAACTTGTATGTCTAACCACATTAACTTGGTCAAAACTTCATGAAATTCATTTTTTATTGTTTTAATCCTATAGTATGTGAAACATAGAATGTGATGCATGTTTAAGATTTAAAAAATGTAATAACGTTTGAAAGCTATAGATGTTTTAATGAACCTATCAATCGAGGACTTTAGTTGTAATTCATATAGAAATGAATAATAATTATTTATTAAATTCAAAGTAAAGCATAATTTATATTGGTGGAAAATTTGAGAATCTCATTTAAAAACCCTTTTAGTTCCATCAATTTGGGTAAAAAATGTAGGTCAACCACATACCTACACATACCCATCATAAGCCACTTTTTGGCCCATTGTGATCTTGCATGTACCTTGTTGTAAGAAAATTCTACCTGTGGTATAATCAAATCCTATCCCTTGGGCTTATCTCCTAATAAGCATCTTAGCAGGTTACCCAAACTCCTTTTCACCACCTCCATTTTTCCATTAGTCTATGGATGGTGTGTAGAACTAAACTTCAAATCTGTCTTCAACTTCTTCCATAATTTCCTCGAAATAACCAACACATTTAGTATCTCTGTCAGAAACTATGCTCTTTGTTGAATCATGTAGTCTCACCACCTCTCCTAAAAAACAAGTCTACAATATGGATAGTATCCGGTCTTATGACCCTTGAGAATGAAATGTTCCATCTTTGAAAATATATCCACCACCACAAATATGGAATCATGCACTCTCTATGTCCTTAAACCAAAGAACACAATCCGTACTAATATCCTCCCATGCCCTCTTGGGTACATGTAATGGCTGCTACAATCCAGTATTCTAACATGTTCCTTTCGCCATCTGACATACTATGTGTCTTTGTACAAACTTCTTCACATCTTGTTGTAACTATGGCCAATAATAATTCTCACTAATAAGAGCAATGGTCTTATCTCAACCAAAATGTCTAGCCAACCCTCCACTATGCTTCTTCTTGATTAGATTCTCTCTCATATAACTCCTTGGAATGCACAATTGGCTTACTCTAAACATCCCATCTTGGATTAAGAAATCCAACCATCTTGTCGTATCCAATGTAATAGGTTCCAAACAAGACTTCCAAGCTTCTGCAAAGTCTGGATCTTCTAGATACAAACTCTTGAGTTCATTGAACCCAACGACCTTTATATTTGTCTCTATCAAAAAAAATTTCCTTCTACTTAAGGCATATGTAACTCTATTTGACCTTCCTCTCCTTTGCTTCAAAAAAAAAGTATAACTCTACAAAAACTCAACCCATTTTAGGTTCCTTTGATTTAACTTTCCTTGACTATTGAGATACTACAAAGCCTGGTGATCAGTCTATAAAACAAATTCTTTTGGCAACAAATAGTGTCTCCATTTCTTCAAAGCTTGAACTATAGCATAGAAATCTTGATCATAGAAAAAATATTTCTTCTTAGCATCATTCAACTTCTCACTAAAATAGGAAACCGGCTTACCTTCTTGACACAAAATAGCTCCTATGAAAATGCCATTAGCATCACAATCTACCTAAAATACCTTATTGAAATCTGGAAGTGCTAAAACAGGTTGCTCTATAACTTTCTTCTTCAACATATCAAAAATTTTGGCTACTCTTGTAGTCCACTTAAACTCTTTTTTATCCCCTCTCATTGCTTTAGTTAGAGGTGCACAAATACTACTGAAATTCTTCATAAACTTTCTATAAAAACTTGCCAGAACATGAAATGATCTTACCTCTATAACACTCCTCAAGTTAGGCCATTCAATGATAGCTCTCACCTTCTTTGGATCCACTTTAAGACCCTTTGTTGAGACAAAAAATCCTAAATACACCAACTCTCTCTTCACAAAGCTACATTTCTTCAAATTAATCAACAACTTCTCCTCCCTTAACTTCTCAAAGACTCTTCGGACATGCATCAAGTGCTCCTCCAATATCTTACTGAAAATCAAAATATCATCCAAATAAACAATAACATTTTTCCTAAAAATTCTTCTAATACCTCATTCATAAGTCGTATAAATGTGGTTGGTGCATTGGTCAACCCAAAAGGCATGACAAACCACTCATGTAGGCCATTCTTGGTTTTAAAGGTTGTATTCCATTCATCTCCTCTAGTCCGGATCTAGTGATATCCGCGAGCTTCAAATCTATCTTCATGAAGTACTCATCTCCACTCAAACAATCCATAATGTCATCCATTCTCGCCAAGGGAAATCTATACTTGATGGTGATCTTGTTGATGGCTCTAGAATCTGTACACATCCACCATTCCCCATCCTTCTTTGGTGCTAGTACTTAGGTACTGCACATGGACTCAAACCCTCTCTGATTAATCCCTTCCACAACAACTCTTGCACTTGTTTGTTCAACAACTCTCTCTGCTAAAGTCATACGATGAGCTACCTTATTCGGAAAATTGGCTCTAGGAATCAGGTCCATCTGATGACTAATATTTCTTACCAGAGCTAATCCTTCAGGAACGTTATTAGAAATAATGGCTTGAAACACATTCAACAAATATGAAACCTCTATAGGTACCTCATTATTATCTTCTTTATCAATTCTAGGGATGAATGGAAAACACATATGCTCATGCCCCATACCTTCTAGGAACTTTCTTCCGTCAACCAAACAAATTCTTGCATTACTGCATACCTTTTCCTCTTCCTCTTTCAAGGGCTTCAACTTATGACAAACTCCATTCTTTTTCAAAGAACAGGTGTTGGTGTGTCCATCATGTACTGTTCACCAATCAAACTTCCATGGTCTTCCTAACAACATATGACAAACATCCATAGGCATAATATCACACAATAGCTCATCATGGTAATTTCCAATCTTGAACCTTACCAAACATTATTCATTTACCAAAGCTTTATGGTCCTTCTACAACCAAGCAATTTGGTATGGATTCAGATGTCTTCTTGTCTCTAACCACAACTTACTAACCATCTCTTCTGAAACAAGGTTATCAATACTACCTGGACATCAATAATAACATTACAAACTTTACCTTCACAGTTATATCTGGTGTGAAACAAATTCTTCCTTTGAGTTGGTTCCTTCTCCTCATTCAGCAAGGCTCTTTTGGTAACAGGAACCTCTCCTCTTTCTACATCCTCAGAATGTGAAGAATCGTAATTTTCATGTACATGTGCAACTCGTGCATTACCCTTAAGTCTTCTATTTGTCCTTCCTTGATGTTGAAGATACTCATAGGCTCTATGTCATTATCCGCACTTGAAACAGGTTCCACGAAAGCCTCCTCTTCCCGGTCCTTGTCCAAATCTTCCTCTTCCTCTTTGATCTCCACTATTCTAATCACGAGGATGGTAGGTGTTATCTCCTTTATGGTTCTAGTTGCTATTGGATCCTTTTCCCTTCTTTTGATCTTCATTTCAACCTCCATATGACCATCCACTAGTCTTTCCACCATGACCCCTACCTCTTTGCATGCTTTCAAATCTTCTATTCAACTTTTCTTCTACCTTCAAAGAAAATTGATATGCATCTTCAATGGTAGACATTCTTACCAGACTCATCTCTTCTTGAACGCTCAACTTCAACCCATTTATGTAATGAGCAACTTTCTCCTTGTTGGCCTTAGAATGACCTGTTCTGATCAAGACTCAGTAGAATTCTTTTGTATACTCCTTAACATATTTTCCTGCTTGTTTCAACCGTTACATATTTTTCGACAAATCCAACTCATAGTCCCCAGGAATGAACTTTCTCTTCAATTTTTCCACCATTTGATCCCAGATTTTTATTTTCTCTTTTCCTCTCTTATTTATTTCCAACTAAACTTCTTTCCACCATATTCTAGCATGGACTTTCAATTTGGCCTTTGCAAATTTGACCCTATCTGGGTCTTTTATTTCCTCATACTCAAAATACCCTTCCATGTCATTGATCCATTCAATCAGCTCCTCTAGATTTAGGTTTCCAAAAAAATTAGAAACTTCTATCTTTGGCCTCTTTCCAATCTTGGAAATGGCCCTAATCAGTCTTACTTCTCCAAGATCCATTACATCTGGTGCTTCCTCTTCGTATGGCTCCTCATCTTCAACCTCATCCTCACTTTCATCTCTTCTTCTAACATAAACTCCTCTACGCAGCTCCTCTTGCAGCGCTTGAACTTGTCTCTGGAGGGCTTTAGAACCCTCTTCTATCACCCGAACATTTCCTCCACCACATTTTCTTCATGGAAGCATATTTTCTCACAGACCCACAACCACAAGTCCTAGTATAAACTACCTCACGTTTGACATTTTGTCTATACACACTCAAGAAATCCTGCTCTAATACCACTTGTTGAGGGCTACACCACCCAAAACCACAAAACACAACAATAGATACCAACATAAAAGATGTGAGACAAAAAATAGCCCAATTTCAATTATTTTTCATAAATGAAATTTAATAGATTCAAACTTACATACTATAGCCTCATGGGCTTGATTAATTACAACAAAATCAATTCTGAAAGAAAAACCATTATTCAAATTCACAATCTACAGTAATGGAGCCAACTTCTACCACCCTCTCATATCCCTTTTTATTTTACCCAATAACTACCCTAGAAAGTTCTAGAAAGTGCAACTTTCCCTTTTGTTTTGGTGCCAAAAGTCTCGTCGTTTGATTTCTAGCCTAAGAAGAAATTTTAATGAAATTCACTTTTTAGAGGGGAAACTTCACGGGGCCATAACTTTTGGTTTGGGTGTCTGATTTGCTATTATTGTTGTATACACCTAAAAACGGTCATCACCTTTAATTAGTTAAATACTAGCTATTTAATTAATATTTTGACTACGTATAAATAAATTCTCAATTTATTTATATTGTTCATTTTCTAAATTTTCCAAATCTAAAATCATATTCTTCTAAATTAATTAAATAAACAAGGTTCCATAAACTTGTTTTATTTAATTAATCTTCACTAATCTCCATTAGGAATTTAAGCACATGTCTACAACTTTTTGTGCCACCTCACCAAGGCCACATGAAATTAAATAACTCTAATTTTTAATTAGAATTATCTTCAACTCATTTTAAAAAGTGCATGGCTTATTCCTCACACACTTCCACCAATTTTAGAGCACATGGTCTTTTCTTCACACACTTGAGTCTTCCATCCAAATGTCATGTTGCCCATTGGTCAAGAGATTCTTCCATCCAAGGGGACAACATCTTGATTCTCTCCATCTCCACCATCCATTCTTCTTGTTTGAATTTGGACCATTGATCATTGCCACCTCACCAGATGCTTGGAAAAGGCTATAAATACAACCCTTGGGCATTGCATTTGCTATCCACTTTTGAATAGAGTTATCATGCAAGAATATCATTTGAGCTTGGGAGCATTATGGATTCTTATAGTTACATTTTATATCATGTTTTACATCATAGTTAAATCTTAGACTAACACTTTGCTTCATAGTTGCATTTTATGTCATCCTTTGCATCATAGTTGAATTTTAGATTAGCATTTTCATAGTTAGCATTTGAGCATATGGAGTATCATTTTAGTTTTCCATAGTTTGCATTTGAGCATATATAGAATCATATATAGCACCATATAGATCACTACCATAGTATCCACCACCATTTTTCCATTCATCATAAACACCATCATCCATTCATCATAGTATCCATTATCCTTTCCATCGTATAGTCACATGTAGGAACTTAGTTGGCTTGCATGTTGAATACTAATCTTGTTTCTTAAGTGGCATTCTAATAGCTCTTTTGTGCACATAAAAATTTGAGGGCCAAAGAGTTAAAGGAATCATTAAGAATAGAGGACAATGAGACGT
Organism: Sequoia sempervirens; assembly: GCA_007258455.2. Lineage (NCBI taxonomy): Eukaryota > Viridiplantae > Streptophyta > Pinopsida > Cupressales > Cupressaceae > Sequoia > Sequoia sempervirens. The sequence goes on along the minus strand of VDFB02379825.1, from coordinate 117,848 downwards.
TCTTGAAGGATTCATTAAATTGTAATTTAGAGTAGCTTATTTGCTTTGAATCTTTAATATAATTCGTTTCATTAAGGTTTGTGTTGATTTACTAACTTTACACATTTCACACATGCACAAAATGGCACCCACCATGGGGCTTTGCCCCTTATTTTAAACATGCTGGAAAATTTATGTTCACAGGTTCAGACGTGAGACTTCTAGTGCATCTTGCACCCGTTCTAGCACATCTTGTACCTATTTTGGAATTTCTTGCATGAGATTTGGCGCTTCTAGCATGAGTTTTGACACTTCTTGCAAGTTTCCAGAAAAGTTCACCAGGGTTCCAAAACATGGTTTTTGAGTTTTAGCGCTTCTTGCATGAGTTTTAGCACTTATTGCATGAGTTTTGGCACTTATTGCATGAGTTTTGGCACATTTTGCTTCCAGATTGATGCTTATTATCTCTATTTTGGCACATTTTTCACTTTCTCTAGCACATTTTGCTTCCATTGGGTACATTTTAATCTCTGCTTTTAGCCACTGGAATCTTTGAGACACACCTAGTCTGACAATTTGTCTGTTTCATCTGAACCCCATTCAGGCACTGAGCACCTGTTTAGGGAACAGTTCAATTAAAAGTTTAATGAACACCATGTCTTTTGTACTTGATGGATGGTAGGAATATGCTCTCCCCTTAACTGGGCGACCAAAAATTCAAACCCATTCAATTTTTGTGTGCGAGTGTGAGTGGAGTATATAGTGTGTGTTCTCTCTTTATTCATGTGGAATAAATATTTATCAAACTACGGGTATACTTGCTTTCTTTTGTTTATCTTAGAGGGATTTCCTTGCGGGAAAAATTAATCACCCAAGGGAAAGACCCAACCAGTAACATGCTCCGGGATATAAATGTGGGTACTTGAACAAAGGAAAGTATCATGAGGATAGTTCCGACAAGAAGGACAACAATGGTCTCTCGCCGCATGGATTATCCCCTACGAATGGAATGTTCGTACTAGAACCCTTGTTATAGTTTGGCCAAAAACTTTTATCTATTTTTTGGTGCAACAACGTTCATTGCGAAGACATCCACATTCTCACAATTTTTAGTAAAGATGAGAAATATGCCATGGGAGATTCATGGGTATTGATGCTTGGCTTCGCTGTAGAAGTGAGTGTTGTGAAGGGGACCCAGTGGGGTCAAGCATCTAGTCATCTGCTAAGAATAAGTGTGGTTGGGGTAAAACCCTCATGGAATTCAAAAGAATACAGTCTTTCATAGCCTTAGGAGTATGCATTGCTTGATGTGTCTTTATCAAAGTGTTTTCAAAAGAAAACATCACACGTTGAAAGTGAAAACCCTGATTCAGAATTAAATTCATTGAAACAACCAAGTCTCCAACTAGAAAATCTAAAAAATCAAACAAACTTCCAAGAAACAATGTTATTCTCCTAGTTTGGAGCTTCTTACACTTTTTGCGGTGCTTCTTGCACCTGTTTTGGCTCTTATTGTCCAAGTCACAAGAGTCAAAACTTGCTTACAAAGCCTTGTAATACTTTCTAGTGCTTCTTGCACATTCTGTGGCACTTCTTGCACATTTTGTGGTGCTTCTTATCCATTATGTGATGCCTTTTTCCCATTCAATGGCACTTCTTGTCCATTTTATGGCACCTTTTGTAGACCACAAAACAATAACCTAGAATCTTCTCTTGTCTGACAGTCAGTCTCATCCCGAAAATCCTCAGCAGTGTTCAATTGTTCCTTAGGTAAAATAGAGTTTGAACATGTGTTTCATCAAATGATATCACGAAAGATTAAAATCCGAAAACCCAAGTCCAAAGTTCTTATTCCAAGAGAACGTCAAAAACATCTCACAACACTCTATGAATTTAGAGAGAGGTTGGTCTTCAATTTCTACAAAAGAGCTGCAAAGAACAATCCCAACTTGTACTCATTTTACTATTGTCAAAATCCAAGACTTTTCCAAAGATTTGAGTATCTCGTATTGGAAGAAAATTTGTCTCTGTTTTCACAATTTGAACCAAAATTTAAGTCCAAAATCATTCCTTAGATACCTTAGAAGTCTAAACTTGTTAAAATTGATCTCTACAAGTGAATTCTCTAACCTAGACCAAGATCTAACATCTCAAAGTACCAAAATCATCAAATTTATCACACCTTTGATTATTAAGCCTAGTTTCATCATCAGGATTTATCATCCTCTCATCACGAAATGAAGCTATATAGTCAAATCAAACCTATTCTCATTAGAATTTGTCATTCTATTTGACTTAGTTGTAATCCTTGGTACTTTTCCAAAACAAAGATCAAAATTTTAGTCTAATCTATAACACTTGTATGCCCATTTTAACAAGATCCCAAAAAGCATAAACTCAAAGAATAGGAAATGGAAACTCAAAAAACCATGGCTGAAATAGATGAGGATCAATTGGATGCTTTAGCTCATCAAATGAAAAACCTTCAATAACAAATCTGGGATATGCAAAGGGAAACAACCACAAAAATATATTTGTTTCCAGACATCTATTCTTATTCCTCTAACAAAAATTTGGACATGACACCTTCTCCACCAACAACTACATCATCCAAGTTCAATTTCTTTGAATTCTTGAAAAAGTTAAATGAGAAACCTAAATCAAAGTCTTCAAACACAAAGGATATCGAACAATCTTACCATGTCAGGCATCTATCTTCATCTCCCATAAGTCAAAATATACCTCATGATTCTTTCACGCAAGTTAACGATTCCATCCAACCATCTTCTTCTATCATATCTTCTACATCCAATGATTCATGTCAATCTCTCAACCCAAACCATGATATCATAGACTCCCTCACACATCAAGATCAAAGCATTCTTTCCACTTCATCCAATGATAGAAAAATTCCACAAGTTCTTCCAATTATATGATGATCCCCTCCTTTCACTTTTCATCTACAATGATTCCTTTCCATCTCAAGAGAAATTTATTCTTCCAAGTCCTCTTTCCACCACATCTAATGAATCCATACCATCTCATGATTCCATTGCATCCCAAGAGCATGATAGTTCTTCCATCCTATCTAATGATGTCCTGCCATCTGATGATCAAGATATGCTTTCTACAGAATTTCATGATTCCCTTGCTCATCAAGATCAAGATAGGCTTCCATCTGAGGATATCCTTCCATTCCATGAGGATGTTCATCCTGCTCAAGATCAAGATATTCCTTTCACACCACTACATGATGATTCCACACCTAATAAAGAGAAAGCTACTCCATCTCCTACATCTCGTGATCCTTTTCCAAGTCAAGATCAAAACACCCCATCATCCCCATGTCAAGAGGCTATCACACCTATTCAATCTATTCATGAACCAAGTACCTACAAATTGAGATCCTCCACCTTCATCCGCTCTGGTTTACTTCCAACACCTATCCTTTCATCCATATCATATCCTCCCCAAAATAGACTTGCATCCTTTTTCACAAACAACACATATCCCATTGGTAAACGAATGTACACCAAAGTATGAACTACAAATGCAAAGGATTAGGCCTCATGAACAAGGTATCGCGGAACCCCTTTCTATCCAACAAAATCCATATTATCACAGCCTTGGTTATACACCTAAGTGTCTTGTTCCTTCAAACCTTCCATCTATCTTAGGTCCTCATCCTAATCCACAAAACCTTCCATCTATCCTAGGTCCTCATCCTAGTCCATCAAACCTTCCCTCTATCCTAGGTCCTTATCTTATTCCTCAAGAACATCAAAGGAACACATCCTTGATGCCCTTTCAAAATTCTATCTACACTCACTCATCAATAATACCTCCATACCATTCATCTTAATCCACCCCTCACATTGCTCTTGGAAGCAATTTGGGTGCCAAATGTCAAAAGCTTCCATATCAAAATCCACATGTGTCAAAGGATCAACATGTCTCCTCGAAGAGCCATGCAAAAATAAAAGAAAATTTGATCCAAAATCAAAGGAAAAATCAAAGGCCACAAAGGCCCATCAAAGAAAAAAGGAATTTTTCAAAGACCACAAAGGTCCATAAATCAAAAGAAAATTTCAAAAGGCCACAAAGGCCCATCAAAGAAAAAGGGCCCATCATAGAAAAAGGAAAAATTACTAAGATCACAAATGTCCATAAAGCAAAAAGAAAAATGTCAAAGGCCACAAAGGCCCACAAAGAAAAAATCAAAGTCAAAAGTCACGTGGATTCCAAAAAGTCTCATAGAAGAAATAAAATCTAAATTGGCATCCAAATTTGCTAATCCAAAAGCTTCCTCCAATCTTCCATCTTAAAAACTCTCACCTTCCAAATCCATTTTTCCTCCATCACTCCACCACCCTTCAAGGTGTGTGCCAATGTTGACCTTGCAATCCTTTCCATCTATCCATCAACAAGCCTTCCCACCTCCTATCCATTATCCGACATTCATCCCCCATTTTTCTCCTTTAATCCAAACCTTTGAATAAATCCTTAGTTCTTCCATCATACCTTTGATAGGCCAACACACATGAGTCTAATCCCCGTTTCCATGGTTTATTAAAGGGATATTTGGTCGTGAAACTTGATGCTTAAGTACTTCTTCCATCTTCCTATCATGCATATATTATCCTCCACATTTCCTACCTTTGATCTCGACAAGGTTAAGGATCTTCTTGAACATCAGATATCTTATCCTATACGCTCTATCCATATCTTCCATATCATATCCTTCACCTTATCCATACTCCATCATTCTTTCTAAATACATCCTTTCTTCCCTTCCTTAGTCTTGATGAGGAATAGGGACAAAATACTTGGGCCTTGTGTTCGTATCTTATCTAGTTGATCTTGATCATCCCATTCATTATCCTTATCCTTTCATTCTTCCATCCCATATCTCCTAGCTTATCAAAATCCATTCCATCATGTCCCTTTGCAACCTTGAATCTTATCATGCAAATCATATTTGAGCCTAGTTGTAAAACATTATCCAATCCTCATATATTTTGTCAATCAATCATCAACAATCATCAATCTTATCGTACTTAGAGGAAATCAGTGATCCTAAGTACTTATCATCATCATGCCTTATGGAATCAATCAATCCTGGCATCCTAATCAGTCAACCATTATCATCTTTAGACAAGAGATATGTTGCTTGTGTGACATGTTTTGCAGTGAATCTTTCATTTTTATCTATCATTTATCCATGGTTGCATTATCTCTATTAAGGGGCATCTTGTCCTTTCAATCGGTCATATCATCTCATTCCATCTTAAATATCTTGAGAAAATCCAAAAATATTGAAAAAAGATCAAAAATACAAAAAAAAGAGAAAAATACAAAAAAAAATGATCAAAAATACAAAAAAAAAGAGAAAAATACAAAAAAGTGAAAAATCATAAAATCTAAAAAAAGTGCAATAAAAGAAAGTAGTGAAAACCTGGCAACAAGCGCTATTTGTGATAGGTTAGCTTTTCCATCTATTTAAGCATGTTGACCATTCACTTTCGCCATTCGCTTTCACAATCCATCTACCTATCCTTTGAAGGCTCCATGTACATATCCTAGTATCACGGTCGTGTCTCACCCTAGACTGGGGGAAAAATCCTAAACTCACTAGGGGCAAATAAACTTTGAGCTTAAACCAATAGACAAATAGCAGTGGGGCAAACGCAATCCAAAACAATGATCATAGTGCAGCTCAACATTGAACATCAATCACACAAATAGAAATGCATCAAACACCTAAATCAAATCAAAAGCAAACTTCAAATGGATGATGTTCTTTCTAAATCATGGGTTTATCACATCAAACACAAATGTTCAATTGTTGTACTTGGATTTTTGTTATCATATCTCTAGAGCACCTCGATGATGTATCAAACTAGAGGAGCTAGGAAGGAGTATGATTTTTCTTTGTCTATTGTTTGTGAGTTGATCATTATTATTGTGCAAATTGTCGCAGGACGTGCTCTACAAAGTATCACTAATGACATTTCAAATTTGTATAGGAAAACGGTTAACTCTTGTTTGTTTACGCAAGCAATACTCAGGTCATCTCGGTTTAATTATACTTAGATGCTTGTGTTAACTTTCACTATCAAACATCATGGAAGTAGTACTCAGGTCATCATGGTCTAAATATACCATTGATGCTTGTACTCACTTTCAACATTTTAAAGGCCCAATAATGATAAAAAGCACGACAAATTGGTTGTTACGAATGACAACTTTTGCATACAAGATCTGCATGGTTAGAGTATATTGCATCCATGTTAGTTTGCATCTATATTTATGGGATTTCCAAAGCTACAACAATGATGTTATCTCTTGCATTAAGGGATTGAGTACACTTGACATTGCCAAAAAACACATCATTTTCATATAGTTACACATCACTTGCATTATCATCAATTAGAAAACATTCTCATTTAGTCGCATATCACTTGCATCAGAAAACATTACAACATCATTCATCCATCCATGCATCACATCATAATATTTGCATCAAAAAACACAAAAAGACGTCCATTGCATCTCATTTACATAATCAAAATCATTTCATATAGTGGCATTAGGGAAGTGGTTCACTAAGCTTAAATGAGTGAGTCTCTTTAGATTTCCAAAAGAATTGGGAAATATGTCAGGTCTTGTGAAGCTTAATTTAACAAACAATCAACTGACGACAACCTTCCCACAACTCTTGGAAGGTGGATAGATTCACTCATTTAAGCTTAAGACCCTACAACACAATCATCTACATAATAATTTGCATCACATAATCATAATTCATCATTACAAAACATCACACATCATTTACATCACATCTCATCCCATATCATTATTGCATAATCAAATCCATTTCACATAGTATAAAACATCGTTTGCATAAATCCATAAAACATATGAAATCATCCATCATCATATCATATCACCATTGCATACATTCTCATAGAATCAGGTACCACCACACAATCATTTCATATACACATTCATTCATTACATCATTTATTTGCATCGAAAAAGTACAAAAAAATCAAATCCATCACATCACATATCATCATCATAACATGGAAATTAAATGCATCATAGACATATAAACATCATATCAACACATAGATCAATCATCATCATCGACACATGTCATATATACCTCAAAATAATGTCAAGTGTACAAGGATATCCAAATATCAAGAGGTACATCATCAAAAATGACAGAAATCATAATGTCTCAACTGAATCAGTGTATACATCAGGTCTCGGTACATCATCAAGTCTCGGTACATTAATCAATCCTAAACTGGGGCATATCAATCAATTAGAGAAGTCAAACCACATCTCCCAATCAAATCTGAATCCGCTTGCACCAGATGCAAAAATCCTCCTATGATCATAATGTATCACAAATAAGCAATCTTATTAGTCAAATCAACCTCACCTATCATGAGGTTCATCAATCAATGCACCTCGCCTATCATGAGGCTCATCAATCAATGCACCTCACCTATCATGAGGTTCATCAATCATTCCAATCTCGCCTATCATGAGGTTCATCAATCAATGAACCTCGCCTATCATGAGGGAAATCATCATCATCCTATCATTTGACTCTCACCTATCATGAGATCAAATCATCAACTATCTTATTGAACATCAATCAAACAACAAACATCACATAATCAGAATGAAATCAATCAAAAGCATCACTGAAAAGAATAATGCAATGACTAACATGATTCATACACATTATACAAGCTTCAACAAACATCAACAATGCAACATTTGACATA
>VDFB02379825.1:52630-109964 GCA_007258455.2 Sequoia sempervirens | reverse complement strand
CTAATTGGTGTGGCTTGGTCCTTTGTTGATGCAAGTACTTAGACCTCACTTACCTCTAGCTTTTCTACCTTCTTTTGAGTTCTAGGCATGCTTAGAAGTATGGTAGGACTTCAAGATAATTACTTGGCTATTATTGATGAAATTTAAGCACACAAAAAAGAATAATGTGTTTTAAATGCGTCGAATGAGGTATGTTAATGTAAAATAAGATGTGATGGTGGATTGGTGAGCTAGTGTAGTATAGAGATCTAAATTTTGAATACTTTTTAAATTAGATTTGTCATTCTGTGATTCATTAGTTGTTATATGAATACAAATTTCATAGGACATTTCCTTAACTACACATCCACAATCATTAATTTGAATTATTTGGAATGCAATCCAATGTGATAATTAATAGTTTGTGAAAATTTTGACTTTTGGGAAAGAAAAGGTAAATTTTAAATTTGGTAGATAATGTTCCACCAAATAATATAGTTCAATGTTGAATCATGAGGTGGTTTATAATGGTAGAATACTACTAAGATTCAATTTATACACTAAATGAGGCAAACACATGCTAGGATTGTGTATTTATGATATTTATGAAAAAAGGCATAAAATAAAGGTGTAAAGTCTAAGTATGCATTTTTATCCCTTAAATTAAAAAAAATGTAGTTATACATTTACAAGACTTGTGAGATTTTCAAATTGTATATGTTGGTAATGTACAAGATTTAATTTATTTTAATAATTTGACCATACATGTATTGACTTGAATAAAATTAATTTAATGAAGAATGTAAGGAAGTATATATTAATGACTTTGAGTGTATTAAAAATATAATGGCAAAGTCGAAAAGATTGCATTCAAACTAGATATTGAAAAGAGCATATCAAAGTAAACTTATAAAAAGAGGACATAACAATAAATGTTCAATAAATATATATATGCAAATGCATTGTGACACCTTTAATCATATTTTAAAATTATTAAATCTTAGTTTTCAATACGGAAAAGACTCATTGATAAAAAATTAAATAAAAGATAAAATGCAGGGGTTTGAACCTATGGGATTGAAGGTTAGGACAAGACATTACAATAGAATTCTAAAATTCCATCAAAACTCCACAAAAGAAGGAATTATCATGTGGAATATCTTTCCCTATTAGAACGGGATTTCATAATGTGGCATGCAAAATGAGTGAAATACGATAACAAATTTGAAATGCATAGTGTGGATCTTGTGTGAAGATCGCCAACATTTGGAACCTAACCACCACATTCATGGTGAACTAGACTTATTCATCATTCATTATTAAAATTACAAAAAAAATTACACCCTTTGGATGAAAACTTGTGTTCGAGTAGGAAAATCTTCTTGGAATCGTTGTAGAAGTTAACTATTGTAATTGATGGCATTCTAAAAAAATTGGGGAGTGGTGGAGGTAAACATGGGGAAATACGAGAATTTAATATGGGATGAGAGGTTGAGATGGGAGACACAAGGTTTTCCTATGAGATTGAAGGTTAGGACAAGACATTATAATGGAAGTCTAAAAGTCCATTGAAACTCCTCAAAAGAAAAAATTCTCACGTTGAATCTCTTGCTCTACTCTTACTTTTTTTTGTTAGTTTTAGAAATCTATGATTATGCTTATTTTTAGCTGATTGAAATATGATACTCATTAGAATTTTTTTCTCTACTATCAAGTTCTTGATGGAGCACTCATGGGTACACGAGTACACACTCAACATGCATATATACATACTTTAAGTAGACCTATATCATTTGAGTTTCTAAAACATATATAATTTAGTTTTTAGATATTGTATTTTACTTTGATATCCATTCCCATAGTAGCTCATATGGAAGTCAAAGTGGGGGAAAATCTAATGGTAAAAATGCATAGCAATGCCCTTCCCCTTAAATTTTGGACTACAATGACTAGGTTGCCTTTTATGCATCGTCTAGTCTATAAAACAGTATATTTTTAGTATAATTTGGAAAATAAATATATCCTATCTCATCCCCATCACCACTCCTCCCTAAGGTATGGATCCACATCTAGTCTTGAGTACGTGCCACCTTAGTTCAAATCCATAGGTAAGGAATTAATCTAGATCATTTATGTATGAACATAGATAACCCCAAACCTTTATATTTGAATTTCTTTATTTGGGCAATTAAAATTTCCCCCCTTGCTAGATGTTATAGGTCAATTAAAATTCAGTGTACTTCAAAATGCATGTTATGGCAATATATTTAAATACTGGCCTTGATTCAAAAGAATCAAGAAGAAAATTGATAGAAGAATTTATTGAGCACATATAGAATTCAATGTATAAGTGGACAAAACTAATTTTACACGAACATTGTATCACCATCTTGTAATCATATTGAACCATTTATTATAATTTTTCTTTACCTTGGTTTATCATTGTCGAATCAATCCATTGAGAGTCAAAATTAGGAGACCTTGATCCTTACAATTTAGCATATTTACCAAAGGTGTTTTAATATATTTAGAGTATGTATATGCATAAAATAACAATTTTTATGAAGTAGAATGAATCCATATGAGATCCTCCAATTATAAGTTTGGTTCTATGCACAAGTCATATATGTACTCACAAAGATCTCCTCCACACTCATGAAAGTGAACCAAAGAGTTTCATTGTCATAATTCTATATTAAAATGATAGTCACTTGATTGGTTCTAAAATTCTAGTGCATTATAGTGAATGGGCATCTATATCTATTCAATAATATCCTCATCAAAATTAAATCTACTTACCCTTTCATTTAACTTTATTAATATCTAATGTATTACAATTATTTGATATTAGTCCCAACTAAATTTTATAGGTTAACTATTTGTATATTAATTAGCATAGATTATTTATGCGAGTGTGATTTATCCCTCACAACACTAAACAATAATGAATTAGTTGTAGATAATGAGTATTTTTGGTTGGGCTTGGTGGAAAATTGACCTTATTGTTTTGCAAGTTGGAATATTATGAAAAGTGAACTAAAATTAGAAAATTTTGAATGTGAGCCTATGATTATGGAGTTGTGAAGCTCATGTACAAAATAAAATCCTTATGATAGACGACCACATTATATTATTTGATCCTGAAGACAAAGTTATAATTTAGTGTATGGTACGATTGGTGTGGCTTGATCATTTATTGATGCAAGTCCTTAAACCTCACTTATCTCTATCTTTTGTACCTTATTTTGATTTTTTTCCATGCATAATTATAAGTATGGTAGGACTTAATTCAAGATAATTTATTGGCTATTATTGATGAAATTCAAGCACACAAAAAAGAGTAAGGTAATGTAACATGCCAAATGAGTATATGAGAATGCAAATATGATGTGATGGAGTATTGGTGAACTATTGTAGTATAGAGATCCAACTTTTGAATACTTTTTCAATTAGATTTATCCTTTTGTGATTCATTCGTTGCTAGACGGATTCAAAAGTCATAGAATATTTCCTTAACTAAATATTCATGATCATTAACTAGAATTATATGGAATACAATCCAATGTGATAATGAATATTTTATGAAAGGTTTAAATTTTGGGTACAAAAACATGAATTAAATTTAGCAAAATAATGTCCTACTAAACAATATAGTCCAATGGTGAATCATGAAGTGGCTTGTAATGGTAGATTACTATTAAGAGTCAATTTTTGCAATAAATGGGGCAAACACATGCTAGGATTGTGGAATTATGATATTTGTGAAAAATGACATAAAACAAAGGTGTAAAGTCTAAAGTATGCACTTTTGACCCTTAATTTATAAAAAAAAAAAATAGTTTGGCATGCAAGACATGTGAGATATTTAAATTGAATACATTGGTAATGTTCAAGATTTAATTTATTTTAATAACTTGACCATACACGTATTGAAGACTAGTGAATTTAATGAAGATAGTTAATTAAGGAATTATATGACTTTTAGTGTATTCACATTATCATGAAAAAAGTTAAAAGAGATCACATTATAACTAGATATGTAAAAAGAGCATATAAAAGTAAACTTGTAAAGAGAGGACATAACAATACATCTTCAATAGATATATAAATGCATGGTGACACCTTTTAATCATATTTTAAAATTGTTAAATTTAATTTTTGAATAAGAAAAAAGACTCATTAATAAAAAAATTATATAACTTCACATTTAAGAAATCTTTTACAAATTTGTTGCCAAATTTCTCTTTCATATACATTGTTGTATTGTTCTATTGACTTTTTTGCCTTCTTAACCATCTCCTCCTGAAAAAAAAACAATAAATACATTAATCTCAAGAATAATTATACCGAATAATAAATAAAAATTAAAGATCCAAACACATAATAGTAACTTACTGTTAAGATGCCCTCATTGCATAGGTTGTCCATAAGATAAAATAAAATGTCACTAGTGTACTATGGGTGACCTTGAATTCCAAGTATGTGATCATCCATTGAAAACATTTCAATCTCGGTTTTACTTGAAGAAGCAATTATATTTGCACCGCAAGGGATATCTGTCACCTGAACCATACAATTCATGTTATTTAATACAATCACCTTTTATAAAACACTAATATGCAGTGAGTTGAAAAAATAAGCCTCTCACCTTGTCTTGATGGAATTCATTTAGATAAAGAGTGGTTGGAATTTTCATTCCACGAAGATATTCTTTTGTACAAATGGAAGAATTGAAGTTTATTTTGGTTGTGCCAATATCCCATCCAACATTGGATCTACTCACTTTGCCTCCCAAAGCCCTACATAATATCTGGAAAAAGGAAATAAATTTCTTTGAAATTAGACATATAATAAGATACAAGTGCAATTATTAGTTTGGATCCTAACAAGAACAATATATGCAGCTTCATAAGACTAAAAAACAATATTCAACTATAATGACAGTATTATAATAATTACATTTGTTTCCTAGAAAATTATTGATATAATTAATACTTAAAAACACTCATGCTCATAATATAGATTACAGTGTCGACCCTACCTGATGTCCATTAATGGAAAATGCAATCTATTAAGGTGGGTTACTAACCTGGTGGCCGAAGCATATCCCCAACACTTTGATGCGCATTTGGTAAAGACATCTCAATAATTGACAGAGTTCGAGAATCCAAAGAGCATTGCCATGGGCGTCACTTTTGCTTCCGGTCACAACGAATCCATCATACTTGTGAAGATCTTCCATCTTTGGCAGCTGCCGGTCGAAGGCCCTGAACATATCCCACCTCTCGCCCTCCTCGCCCAGCATATTAACAAACAGACCGAAGTATCCTCCATACATTTTCTTCACATAATCTCTGTCTGGTGCCGCTAACAGAACTCCAAATCTCTTATTGCCCATAATAAATACTATAAATCTGCAATCTTTCCTTTTGAATACCACGCAGAAAGCAAAGCAATTTTGTTTGGATATGGAGAAACCAGAGAAATTTATAGGCAGCCAGAAGTACCAATTATTGCTAATGAAATAGACTCCCATCTGTACAGTTAATAACTTTGACTTTCCACCATGAACAAAAGTTTTTGTCCGCGTTTTAGATATGAAAATGATTTGATAGAACGCACCTTTTCCAAACCTTACACGTCTTAGGTATATCATAACTTTACGCTGTATAATATTTAAATCAATTCCACATACTGCCATGGAACCACACAGGCAATCCAGCAAGGATTGTATGTCTTTTAATGAATCCAGCACGAAAAACATGTTTTCATTAGAAAGCTGCTGCCTATTCCTGTTTTGTTTATAATAGTGATATTCTTCACTGTTACTACTGCTGAACAGTGTCAATTTGTTTTTCTTTTGTTTATGGCTCTTTAACGGCTGGGCTTAACCAGCACACTCTAAACGTTGACAGTTTAAGTGGCTGATGTGGGGCCTCCCACTTCCTGTTCGCAGTTCCCGTCGGCAGATGTTCACTATTTTCGACGTTCATACGGTGATCCCGTTATCTGCAGTGGAGGCCCCGTAAGCGCTTGATCGCATAAAACAAGAGTGTCAGAACAGATATCTGTAGCACAACAGATACACTAAGATGTCTATATCGCCCTTTCACCATACGCAACACACAAGTTTCAAACGTGGTCAGGTTCTATTTGCCATTATACTTCCGGCCTGTGACAAAATGGTAGCTTTGGAACAGGGTATAGACATCCATTAAAGCATAATGCAAGGTGGATTGTTATCAGATATTACAGTTAGTAATGCTCTGGTACTGTATGCAAAATGTGGTAGCATAGACAAGGCATATGAACTGTTTGACGGGAAGTATCAAAGAAATGTGATCTCATGTAATGCTACGATTGCAGGATATGCACAAAATGCGTTTGTTGAAAAGGATTTCGATACTCTCAAGCAAATGCAATTGGCAGGTGTAAAGCCATACTCCGCAACCTTTGCCAGCATCCTCCCAACCTGTGCCAAAATGGAAGCTTTGGAACAGGGTGTGGACATCCAACGATAGAGGAATTTTGTCACATGTTGTAGCTGCAACTGTCCTGGTAGACATGTAGGCAAAATGTGTAAGCATTGACAAGGCACGAGAACTGTTTGACAGAATTCCATGATTGCAGGATATACAAAATTGTGGAAGCATAGACAAGGTACCTGAACTGCTTGACAGAATGCCTCAAAGAGCATTGTTCTCATGGAATGCCTTGATTGCAGGATATTAACAAATGGATTTGTTGAAATGGCTTTAGAAACTCCTAATATTTTGGAACTTTGTAGTTGCAAGTTAGGCTTTAAATTGTAATCTAAACTCAAGTATTTTGCTTTGACTATCAAAAATATCTTTTCTATCTTATAAGATCTTATTTTATTATGAGTTCATGGTATTCATTGTTCGATAGTTGTAAGATTTGGGAAAGATCCAAATAAGATGTATGGCTACTTGGATATGACTATAGTAATTAGGATCATACTATCTAGCAATCGAACCATAAGAAGGTGCATATGAGGGGTAAAACTTAGGATGATCATTCTCATACCAAGACCCACCATGACTATAACATTCTATTATGTAGGACATAACTATGCCTATTTTACAAATGCATGTTTTATTTTATGAAAGAAACCTTAACTCACCAATAGAGAAGAGACAACACATGTACCTTAACCACCTTGATTACTACACCACTTGATTGCATCTTTGGTTCACCTTGGTAAGCCTTATATAAATTTCATCAACTTGGTTTTCAATAACATATTCATAACCTCTTTGAAAACATTAATCTCCAGGGTATTATATTGTTCTTGAGTTAGCTTATAATTAATATAATCTTCATGTTTTATAGTATGAGGATTAACACAACCCTTGAATATTCCCCAATAATGGTGTCAATTATGTAGGCTCTCAAACATGTTACTCGTTAAAATCTAAAGGTAACATCAAAACTCAATCCCAAGGATTACCATCAAACACTTAAGTGTTGGATTGATGATCAGATAGTGGTATGACTGAACCAATTGTTGTGTGGATAAAATCAACTTTGAATCTTTAATGTATATGCTAAGCTAAGGTGAGATTTCTTGGTGTTTCCAATACAAGACAATTAAAGAGAGATAAATGATAAACATAGGATCCTAATAGCCATACCAACAATGTTATAAATCCCTAAAGTTGTCACTAAACTCATATTAGAATTGGTTGCAAACAAACCTATTAGACCTCTAGTAAAAAGAAAAACATTGCACATGTACCCTAAGATATTAGGATTATTGCTTCTCAAGAATTGAATCCACTTGATTTTACATACATGTGTTCAAGAAAGATAACATCTAAGACTCAAAACTATCTCTAAATCATAAGAGAAAAATAACCTTTGAATGAAATTTTTTTGGACTTCTCACCAATCACCAATGCCTATTGCTTTGAGAAATTGAGTCAAAGCTCATGAAGGGAAAGGAAATACACTTGTAATGCAACCAAAGATGTAGAGTTGTGCATGCATGTGGCATTGTTGAAAGTTTCTTTCGTTTTCTTCTTTGGTGCATAAGGATGAAATCATCCTTACTTTGGTACATATGAAAGAATAAAATATTCTTTCTTTATTGATGGAGGACAAGAACTTTATAAGTTGGATTTTATCCTAGAGGAGTATTAGGAGGAAATGAAGAGGGCCTCATTGTCTCCTTATTTTCCTCTTTTTAACCTTTTCTTGATTCTTTTGTTGCACATTCAATTGTTATAATTAATGAATTCTATCTTTGGTTTCATAAGGATATTTTATTTAATGTTCCTTACCTTCGCAATCATAAAAAATGCCCTTGAGAGTGACAACATAATTTTCAACTTTGAAGTAGTTGACTTGAAAATAGGTACATATGTATTTCTTGTCACTTTCACAAATTTCTCTTCACAAACATATTTTATACATTGATTGATGAGGGCTACATCGCCCAAACCCACAAAACACAAAAATCGATACCAACACAAAAAATGTGAAACAAAAAATAAGCCACTTTCAATTATTTTCAAAAATGAAATTACATATTCAAACTTACATGCTACAACCTCATGGGCTTGATTCATTACAACAAAATCAATTATGAAATAAAAACTATTATTCGAAGCCACAATCTGCACTAATGGAGCCACCTTCTACCACCCCCTCATATTCCTTTTTATTTTACCCAATAACTGCCCTAGAATGTTCTAGAAAGTGCAACTTTCCCTTTTGTTTTGGTGCCAAAATAACCTTTGGAAGAAATTTTAATGAAATTCACTTTTTAGAGGGTAACTTTGCGGGGCCATAACTTTTGATCCAAGTGTCTAATTTGCTATTATTGCATATTGTTGGAAATCTCTAAAAATTATCTACAACATATGAACCCACAGTAAGTCAATTAGTCCATTTTTTGAGTTGTTTCAGCACCTCTAAAGTTTTATATTTAAATTTGAAGTTGCATTGGAGAAATTTCTCATGACAAACTTTAATTTCTCCCAAACCATTAAGGGTATTGAGGCAATTCTTTCATGATTGGAAATTTTTTTCAACACTTCTCCTTCAAGTAAATTTTTAGGTCCATACAAGCCCATTTAGGCCAACTTACTAAAAATAGTAAGTAATCATTTTTCACTATTTTTGACTTTCTAACTGTCTTATACCCCTTAAGTGCCATCATGGGACTCAAAACAACTAAAGAAAATAAAGAAAATATTTTTTTGGGTGATGCAAGATTGTCCTACACCATTGGATGCTCCTGCATTAGACACTCAAGGTAATTTAAAAAGTGACCTTGTCACTTCTCAGGAGTTAGAGGGAAACCAAGACGATTAACCTCTGCCTCAAAAAATCACGATAAATCTTCAATAGGACTTCCTCTCCATTTCACCAAGTACTCGGCATATTTCCTGTTTCTTGTGCTTCTACCCACACGACTATCAAAAAAAAAATTATCTCCTCCTTTTCTGAAGTAAGTGCTAGAATATTGCATTGTGCTTCTATTGTTTCTTCATCAATTCCTCCTTCATGATGTTCTGTTAAATTTGAAATGTTAAACACAGGTGAAATATGAATTTCATCAGGCAACTCTACCTCATATGCATTTCCTGAATCATGCTTCTTCAAGATCTTACATGGTCCAAACTTCTTCATCTTTAAGTTGTGTGTACCAATTGGAAACCTCTCCTTTCACAAATGAACCATGACTTCATCTCCTATCTGGAACTCCTTATACCTCCTTTTCTGATCTACCTTAGCCTTATATCATGAGTTCATCTTATTGATATGTTTCTTCAGGTCTCTTCCTACAAATTCTTCAGGTGCTCATCAAAATCTTCGGCCTCAACACTACTCTTCTCCCCCTTATCCATCTTTCTCAGTTTAAAAGAAGTTCTTAGATTACTACCATACACAATATGGAATGGTGATTTACCAATGCTCCTATTGACAGAATTGTTGGGTATGTGCAGGATCATCATGGAAAAAATAGGCCCTAAGTGGCGAAAAATTTAGAAAAATCAAAGTTAGACAACTTGACATAAAAATTTGAATAAGTTATCTATATTATTTCAAAAACATGTAAGAATAGAATATGTATCAAATTGAATGTAGATTCTAAACTACTAGTTTATTTAAAAAAATATATATCTATTTGGTGAAAATTTGAAATTTCAATGCAATAGTACTTAAATTTCAAGAAAAATAAGTAGGTGTCTATTGACCACCCTAACCACAATAAAATGATAATATTTTTATAATATTTTAGATATAAGTAGAGGACTCATGTCCCGATGTGATGCATATTATTTTTAATTTTTTCCAAGTAAATAATTAATTATGATTTTTTTATTACAACTTTTAAAAAATATAAAAACTCATATGTTTGACCACCTTAACTTGGTCAAAACTTCATGAAATTCATTTTTTTTTAATTTTATAGTATGCAAAGCATAGAATGTGACCCATGTTTCAGATTCAAAAAATGTGATACCATTTGAAAGCTATAGATATTTTTTAATCAGCCTATCAATCAGAACTTTAGTCATAATTCATATAGAAAATGAATAATAATTATTTATTAAATTCAAAGTAAAGCATAATTTATATTGGTAGAAAGTTGAGAATCTCCTTTAAAAACCCTTTTTGTTTCATCAATTTTGGGCAAAAGAAATTTGTCAGCCACATACCCTACAAATACTCGTCATATCACCACTTTTTGGCCCATCATGATCTTGCACATACCCTATTATAAGAAAATTCCACCTGTGGTATAATCAAGTCCCATCCCTTGGGCTTATATCCTACTAAGCATCTTAGCAGGTTACCCAAACTATTGTTCACCATCTCTATTTGTCCATCAGTCTATGGATGGTGTGCAGAACTGAACTTCAAATCTATCTTCAACTTCTTCCATAATTTCCTCCAAAAATAACCAACAAATTTAGTATCTCTGTCTGAAACTATAATTTTTAGTACAGATCATGTAGTCTCACCACCTCTCTGAAAAAAAACTCTACAATATGAACAATATCACCAGGGTCTTATGACATGGAATGAAATGTTTCATCTTTGAAAATCTATCCACCACCACAAATATGGAATCATGCCCTCTTTGTGTCCTTGGCAAGCCAAGAACAAAATCCATGCTAATATCCTCCCATGCCCTCTCGGGTACATGTAATGGCCGCTACAATCCAGTATTCTAACATGTTCCTTTCGCCATCTGACATACTATGTGTCTTTGTACAAACTTCTTCACATCTTGTTGTAACTATGGCCAATAATAATTCTCACTAATAAGAGCAATGGTCTTATCTCAACCGAAATGTCTAGCCAATCCTCCACTATGCTTCTTCTTGATTAGATTCTCTCTCATATAACTCCTTGGAATGCACAATTGGCTTACTCTAAACAACATCCCATCTTGGATTAAGAAATCCAACCATCTTGTCGTATCCAATGTAATAGGTTCCAAACAAGACTTCCAAGCTTCTGCAAAGTCTAGATCTTCTAGATACAAACTCTTGAGTTCGTTGAACCCAACGACCTTTATATTCGTCTCTATCAACAAATTTTTCCTTCTACTTAAGGCATATGTAACTCTATTTGACCTTCCGCTCCTTTGCTTAAAAAAAAAAGTATAACTCTACAAAAACTCAACCCATTTTAAGTTCCTTTGATTTAACTTTCCTTGACTATTGAAATACTACAAAGCCTGGTGATCGGTCTATAAAACAAATTCTTTTGGCAACAAATAGTGTCTCCATTTCTTCAAAGCTTGAACTATAGCATAGAAATCTTGATCATAGAAAAAATATTTCTTCTTAGCATCATTCAACTTCTCACTAAAATAGGAAACTAGCTTACCTTCTTGACACAAAATAGCTCCTATGAAAATGCCATTAGCATCACAATCTACCTAAAATACCTTATTGAAATCTAGAAGTGCTAAAACAGGTTGCTCTGTAACTTTCTTCTTCAACATATCAAAACTTTTGGCTACTCTTGTAGTCCACTTAAACTCTTTTTTATCCCCTCTCATTGCTTTAGTTAGAGGTGCACAAATACTACTGAAATTCTTCATAAACTTTCTATAAAAACTTGTCAGAACATGAAATGATATTACCTCTATAACACTCCTCAAGTTAGGCCATTCAATGATAGCTCTCACCTTCTTTGGATCCACTTTAAGACCCTTTGTTGAGACAAAAAATCCTAAATACACCAACTCTCTCTTCACAAAGCTACATTTCTTCAAATTAATCAACAACTTCTCCTCCCTTAACTTCTCAAAGACTCTTCGGACATGCATCAAGTGCTCCTCCAATATCTTACTGAAAATCAAAATATCATCCAAATAAACAATAACATTTTTTCCTAAAAATTCTTCTAATACCTCATTCATAAGTCGTATAAATGTGGTTGGTGCATTGGTCAACCCAAAAGGAATGACAAACCACTCATGCAGGCCCTTCTTGGTTTTAAAGGTTGTATTCCATTCATCTCCTCATAATCCGGATCTAGTGATATCCGCGAGCTTCAAATCTATCTTCATGAAGTGCTCATCTCCACTCAAACAATCCATAATGTCATCCATTCTCGCCAAGGGAAATATATACTTGATGGTAATCTTGTTGATGGCTCTAGAATTTGTACACATCCACCATTCCCCATCCTTCTTTGGTGCTAGTACTTAGGTACTGCACATGGACTCAAACCCTCTCTGATCAATCCCTTCCACAACAACTCTTGCACTTGTTTGTTCAACAACTCACTCTCTGCTAAAGTCATACGATGAGCTACCTTATTCAGAAAATTGGCTCTAGGAATCAGGTCCATCTAATGACTAATATTTCTTACCAGAGCTAATCCTTTAGGAACGTTATTAGAAATAATGGCTTGAAACACATTCAACAAATATGAAACCTCTATAGGTACCTCATTATTATCTTCTTTATCAATTCTAGGGATCAATGGAAAACGCATATGCTCATGCCCCATACCTTCTAGGAACTTTCTTCCTTCAACCAAACAAATTCTTGCATTACTGCATACCTTTTCCTCTTCCTCTTTCAAGGGCTTCAACTTATGACAAACTCCATTCTTTTTCAAAGAACAGGTGTTGGTGTGTCCATCATGTACTGTTCACCAATCAAACTTCCATGGTCTTCCTAACAACATATGACAAACATCCATAGGCATAATATCACACAATAGCTCATCATGGTAATTTCCAATCTTGAACCTTACCAAACATTATTCATTTACCAAAGCTTTATGGTCCTTCTACAACCAAGCAATTTGGTATGGATTCAGATGTCTTCTTGTCTCTAACCACAACTTACTAACCATCTCTTCTGAAACAAGGTTATCAATACTACCTGGACATCAATAATAACATTACAAACTTTACCTTCACAGTTATATCTGGTGTGAAACAAATTCTTCCTTTGAGTTGGTTCCTTCTCCTCATTCAGCAAGGCTCTTTTGGTAACAGGAACCTCTCCTCTTTCTACATCCTCAGAATGTGAAGAATCGTAATTTTCATGTACATGTGCAACTCGTGCATTACCCTTAAGTCTTCTATTTGTCCTTCCTTGATGTTGAAGATACTCATAGGCTCTATGTCATTATCCGCACTTGAAACAGGTTCCACGAAAGCCTCCTCTTCCCGGTCCTTGTCCAAATCTTCCTCTTCCTCTTTGATCTCCATTATTCTAATCACGAGGATGGTAGGTGTTATCTCCTTTATGGTTCTAGTTGCTATTGGATCCTTTGCCCTTCTTTTGATCTTCATTTCAACCTCCATATGACCATCCACTAGTCTTTCCACCATGACCCCCACCTCTTTGCATGCTTTCAAATCTTCTATTCAACTTTTCTTCTACCTTTAAAGAAAACTGATATGCATCTTCAATGGTAGACATTCTTACTAGACTCATCTCTTCTTGAACACTCAACTTCAACCCATTTATGTAATGAGCAACTTTCTCCTTGTTGGCCTTAGAATGACCTGTTCTGATCAAGACTCAGTAGAATTCTTTTGTATACTCCTTAACATATTTTCCTGCTTGTTTCAACCGTTACATATTTTTCAACAAATCCAACTCATAGTCCCCAAGAATGAACTTTCTCTTCAATTTTTCCACCATTTGATCCCAGATTTTTATTTTCTCTTTTCCTCTCCTATTTCTTTCCAACTAAACTTCTTTCCACCATATTCTAGCATGGACTTTCAATTTGGCCTTTGCAAATTTGACCCTATTTGGGTCTTTTATTTCCTCATACTCAAAATACCCTTCCATGTCATTGATCCATTCAATCAGCGCCTCTAGATTTAGGTTTCCAAAAAAAATAGAAACTTCTATCTTTGGCCTCTTTCCAATCTTGGAAATGGCCCTAATCAGTCTTACTTCTCCAAGATCCATTACATTTGGTGCTTCCTCTTCGTATGGCTCCTCATCTTCAGCCTCATCCTCACTTTCATCTCTTCTTCTGACATAAACTCCTCTACGCAGCTCCTCTTGCAACGCTTGAACTTGTCTCTGGAGGGCTTTAAAACCCTCTTCTATCACCCGAACATTTCCTCCACCACAGTTTCTTCGTGGAAGCATATTTTCTCACAGACCCACAACCACAAGTCCTAGTATAAACTACCTCACGTTTGACATTTTGTCTATACACACTCAAGAAATCCTGCTCTAATACCACTTGATGAGGGCTACACCACCCAAAACCACAAAACACAACAATAGATACCAACACAAAAGATGCGAGACAAAAAATAGCCCAATTTCAATTATTTTTCAGAAATGAAATTTAATAGACTCAAACTTACATACTATAGCCTCATGGGCTTGATTAATTACAACAAAATCAATTCTGAAAGAAAAACCATTATTCAAATTCACAATCTGCAGTAATGGAGCCAACTTCTACCACCCCCTCATATCCCTTTTTATTTTACCCAATAACTACCCTAGAATGTTCTAGAAAGTGCAACTTTCCCTTTTGTTTTGGTGCCAAAAGTCTCGTCGTTTGATTTCTAGCCTAAGAAGAAATTTTAATGAAATTCACTTTTTAGAGGGGCAACTTCACGGGGCCATAACTTTTGGTTTGGGTGTCTGATTTGCTATTATTGTTGTATACACCTAAAAACGGTCATCACCTTTAATTAGTTAAATACTAGCTATTTAATTAATATTTTGACTACGTATAAATAAATTCTCAATTTATTTATATTGTTCATTTTCTAAATTTTCCAAATCTAAAATCATATTCTTCTAAATTAATTAAATAAACAAGGTTCCATAAACTTGTTTTATTTAATTAATCTTCACTAATCTCCATTAGGAATTTAAGCACATGTCTACAACTTTTTGTGCCACCTCACCAAGGCCACATGAAATTAAATAACTCTAATTTTTAATTAGAATTATCTTCAACTCATTTTAAAAAGTGCATGGCTTATTCCTCACACACTTCCACCAATTTTAGAGCACATGGTCTTTTCTTCACACACTTGAGTCTTCCATCCAAATGTCATG
Source organism: Sequoia sempervirens (assembly GCA_007258455.2). Classification (NCBI taxonomy): domain Eukaryota; kingdom Viridiplantae; phylum Streptophyta; class Pinopsida; order Cupressales; family Cupressaceae; genus Sequoia; species Sequoia sempervirens. The sequence goes on along the minus strand of VDFB02379825.1, from coordinate 94,434 downwards.
TTGCCCATTGGTCAAGAGATTCTTCCATCCAAGGGGACAACATCTTGATTCTCTCCATCTCCACCATCCATTCTTCTTGTTTGAATTTGGACCATTGATCATTGCCACCTCACCAGATGCTTGGAAAAGGCTATAAATACAACCCTTGGGCATTGCATTTGCTATCCACTTTTGAATAGAGTTATCATGCAAGAATATCATTTGAGCTTGGGAGCATTATGGATTCTTATAGTTACATTTTATATCATGTTTTACATCATAGTTAAATCTTAGACTAACACTTTGCTTCATAGTTGCATTTTATGTCATCCTTTGCATCATAGTTGAATTTTAGATTAGCATTTTCATAGTTAGCATTTGAGCATATGGAGTATCATTTTAGTTTTCCATAGTTTGCATTTGAGCATATATAGAATCATATATAGCACCATATAGATCACTACCATAGTATCCACCACCATTTTTCCATTCATCATAAACACCATCATCCATTCATCATAGTATCCATTATCCTTTCCATCGTATAGTCACATGTAGGAACTTAGTTGGCTTGCATGTTGAATACTAATCTTGTTTCTTAAGTGGCATTCTAATAGCTCTTTTGTGCACATAAAAATTTGAGGGCCAAAGAGTTAAAGGAATCATTAAGAATAGAGGACAATGAGACGTTCTTGAAGGATTCATTAAATTGTAATTTAGAGTAGCTTATTTGCTTTGAATCTTTAATATAATTCGTTTCATTAAGGTTTGTGTTGATTTACTAACTTTACACATTTCACACATGCACAAAATGGCACCCACCATGGGGCTTTGCCCCTTATTTTAAACATGCTGGAAAATTTATGTTCACAGGTTCAGACGTGAGACTTCTAGTGCATCTTGCACCCGTTCTAGCACATCTTGTACCTATTTTGGAATTTCTTGCATGAGATTTGGCGCTTCTAGCATGAGTTTTGACACTTCTTGCAAGTTTCCAGAAAAGTTCACCAGGGTTCCAAAACATGGTTTTTGAGTTTTAGCGCTTCTTGCATGAGTTTTAGCACTTATTGCATGAGTTTTGGCACTTATTGCATGAGTTTTGGCACATTTTGCTTCCAGATTGATGCTTATTATCTCTATTTTGGCACATTTTTCACTTTCTCTAGCACATTTTGCTTCCAGATTGGCGCATTTTGTCTCTGTTTTAGTGATTTTATAGTCAATCTTAAAATGGTCATATCTTGGTCATATGAAGGTCTTTTTTGGAGCTTTTTTTTGTGAAATAGGGTAGAATTTCATAAGCTATGAAATGGTGTAAGTATTTCTCAATTTTTATAGAGTTAAAATTTTCAATTTTACACCTAAATTCAAATCACATTACAACTTGGTCTAAGTTTTACCTGGTTTTTATGCTTAATCATTCATCTAACCCTCATGTCTTCTTATTTATTGATCTCATCTAACATTTTAAGAATTTATTGCAAGTTTTAAGAGGAAAATGGAGCATTGAAGTGAAAGGAGAAGCATTTGATATCCATTGTAGTAAATATGTCGGTCAAAGACATTCTTATCAAACTACTGACATATTGCAGGGGCTGGAAGTTATTTAATTGTTTCCTTTTAATTAAGTTAGGAACATAGCTTAATTAAAAGTTTAATGAACACCATCTCTTTTGTACTTGATGGATGGTAGGAATATGCTCTCTCCTTAACTAGGTGACCAAAAATTCAAACCCATTCAATTTTTGTGTGCGAGTGTGAGTGGAGTATATAGTGTGTGTTCTCTCTTTATTCATGTGGAATAAATATTTATCAAACTATGGATATACTTGCTTTCTTTTGTTTATCTTAGAGGGATTTCCTTGCGGGAAAAAGTAATCACCCAAGGGAAAGACCCAACCAGTAACATGCTCCGAGATATAAATGTGGGTACTTGAACAAAGGAAAGTATCATGAGGATAGTTCCGACGAGAAGGGCAGCAATGGTCTCTTGCCGCATGGATTATCCTCTACGAATGGAATGTTCGTACTAGAACCCTTGTTATAGTTTGGCCAAAAACCTTTATCTATTTTTTGGTGCAACAACGGTCATTGCGAAGACATCCACATTCTCACAATTTTTAGTAAAGATGAGAAATATGCCATGGGAGATTCATGGGTATTGATGCTTGGCTTCCCTGTAGAAGTGAGTGTTGTGGAGGGGACCCAGTGGAGTCAAGCATCTAGTCATCTGCTAAGAATAAGTGTGGTTGGGGTAAAACCCTCGTGGAATTCAAAAGAATACAGTCTTTCATAGCCTTAGGAGTATGCATTGCTTGATGTGTCTTTATCAAAGTGTTTTCAAAAGAAAACATCACATGTTGAAAGTGAAAACCCTGATTCAGAATTAAATTCATTGAAACAACCAAGTCTCCAACTAGAAAATCTAAAAAATCAAACAAACTTCCAAGAAACAGTGTCATTCTCCTAGTTTGGAGCTTCTTACACTTTTTGTGGTGCTTCTTGCACCTGTTTTGGCTCTTATTGTCCAAGTCACAAGAGTCAAAACTTGCTTACAAATCCTTGTAATACTTTCTAGCGCTTCTTGCACATTCTGTGGCACTTCTTGCACATTCTGTGGTGCTTCTTATCCATTATGTGATGCCTTTTTCCCATTCAATGGAACTTCTTGTCCATTTTATGGCACCTTTTGTAGACCACAAAACAATAACCTAGAATCTTCTCTTGTCTGACAGTCAGTCTCATCCCAAAAATCCTCAGCAGTGTTCAACTGTTCCTTAGGTAAAATAGAGTTTGTTCAAACATGTGTTTCATCAAATGATATCACGAAAGATTAAAATCCGAAAACCCAAGTCCAAAGTTCTTATTCCAAGAGAACATCAAAAACATCTCACAACACTCTACGAATTTAGAGAGAGGTTGGTCTTCAATTTCTACAAAAGAGCTGCAAAGAACAATCCCAACTTGTACTCATTTTACTATTGTCAAAATCCAAGACTTTTCCAAAGATTTGAGTATCTCGTATTGGAAGAAAATTTGTCTCCGTTTTCACAATTTGAACCAAAATTTAAGTCCAAAATCATTCCTTAGATACCTTAGAAGTCTAAACTTGTTAAAATTGATCTCTACAAGTGAATTCTCTAACCTAGACCAAGATCTAACATCTCAAAGTACCAAAATCATCAAATTTATCACACCTTTGATTATTAAGCCTATTTTCATCATTAGGATTTATCATCCTCTCATCACGAAATGAAGCTATATAGTCAAATCAAACCTATTCTCATTAGAATTTGTCATTCTATTTGACTTAGTTGTAATCCTTGGTACTTTTCCAAAACAAAGATCAAAAGTTTAGTCTAAACTATAACACTTGTATGCCCATTTTAACAAGATCCCAAAAAGCATAAACTCAAAGAATAGGAAATGGAAACTCAAAAAACCATGGCTGAAATAGATGAGGATCAATTGGATGCTTTATCTCATCAAATGAAAAACCTTCAATAACAAATCTGGGATATGCAAAGGGAAACAACCACAAAAAGATATTTGTTTCAAGACATCTATTCTTATTCCTCTAACAAAAATCTGGACATGACACCTTCTCCACCAACAACTACATCATCCAAGTTCAATTTCTTTGAATTCTTGAAAAAGTTAAATGAGAAACCTAAATCAAAGTCTTCAAACACAAAGGATATCGAACAATCTTACCATGTCAGGCATCTATCTTCATCTCCCATAAGTCAAAATATACCTCATGATTCTTTCACACAAGTTAACGATTCCATCCAACCATCTTCTTCTATCATATCTTCTACATCCAATGATTCATGTCAGTCTCTCAACCCAAACCATGCTATCATAGACTCCCTCACACATCAAGATCAAAGCATTCTTTCCACTTCATCCAATGATAGCAAAATTCCACAAGTTCTTCCAATCTTTGACCAAGACCCCATCTCTCAATAATTATATGATGATCCCCCCTTTCACTTTTCATCTACAATGATTCCTTTCCATCTCAAGAGAAATTTATTCTTCCAAGTCCTCTTTCCACCACATCTAATGAATCCATACCATCTCATGATTCCACTGCATCCCAAGAGCATGATAGTTCTTCCATCCTATCTAATGATGTCCTGCCATCTGATGATCAAGATATGCTTTCTACATAATCTCATGATTCCCTTCCTCATCAAGATCAAGATAGGCTTCCATCCGAGGATATCCTTCCATTCCATGAGGATGTTCATCCTGCTCAAGATCAAGATATGCCTTTCACACCACTACATGATTCCACACCTAATAAAGAGCAAGCTACTCCATCTCCTGCATCTCGTGATCCTTTTCCAAGTCAAGATCAAAACACCCCATCATCCCCATGTCAAGAGGCTATCACACCTATTCAATCTATTCATGAACCAAGTACCTACAAATTGGGATCCTCCACCTTCATCTGCTTTGGTTTACTTCCAACACCTATCCTTTCATCCATATCATATCCTCCCCAAAATGGACTTGCATCCTTTTTCACAAACAACACATATCCCATTGGTAAACGAATGTACACCAAAGTATGAACTACAAATGCAAAGGATTAGGCCTCATGAACAAGGTATCCCAGAACCCCTTTCTATCCAACAAAATCCATATTATCACAGCCTTGGTTATACACCTAAGTGTCCTGTTCCTTCAAACCTTCCATCTATCTTAGGTCCTCATCCTAATCCACCAAACCTTCCATCTATCCTAGGTCCTCATCCTAGTCCATCAAACCTTCCCTCTATCCTAGGTCCATATCTTATTCCTCAAGAACATCAAAGGAACACATCCTTGATGCCCTTTCAAAATTCTATCTACACTCACTCATCAATAATACCTCCATACCATTCATCTCAATCCACCCCTCCCATTGCTCTTGGAAGCAATTTGGGTGCCAAATGTCAAAAGCTTCCATATCAAAATCCACATGTGTCAAAGGATCAACATGTCTCCTCGAAGAGCCATGCAAAAATAAAAGAAAATTTGATCCAAAATCAAAGGAAAAATCAAAAAGGCCACAAAGGCCCATCAAAGCAAAAAGGAAATTTTCAAAGACCACAAAGGTCCATAAATCAAAAGAAAATTTCAAAAGGCCACAAAGGCCCATCAAATAAAAAGGGCCCATCATAGAAAAAGGAAAAATTACTAAGATCACAAAGGTCCATAAAGCAAAAAGAAAAATGTCAAAGGCCACAAAGGCCCACAAAGAAAAAATCAAAGTCAAAAGTCATGTGGATTCCAAAAAGTCTCATAGAAGAAATAAAATCTAAATTGGCATCCAAATTTGCTAATCCAAAAGCTTCCTCCAATCTTCCATCTTAAAAACTCTCACCTTCCAAATCCATTTTTCCTCCATCACTCCACCACCCTTCAAGGTGTGTGCCAATGTTGACCTTGCAATCCTTTCCATCTATCCATCAACAAGCCTTCCCACCTCCTATCCATTATCCGACATTCATCCCCCATTTTTCTCCTTTAATCCAAACCTTTGAATAAATCCTTAGTTCTTCCATCATACCTTTGATAGGCCAACACACATGAGTCTAATCCCCGTTTCCATGGTTTATTAAAGGGATATTTGGTCGTGAAACTTGATGCTTAAGTACTTCTTCCATCTTCCTATCATGCATATATTATCCTCCACATTTCCTACCTTTGATCTCGACAAGGTTAAGGATCTTCTTGAACATCAGATATCTTATCCTATACGCTCTATCCATATCTTCCATATCATATCCTTCACCTTATCCATACTCCATCATTCTTTCTAAATACATCCTTTCTTCCCTTCCTTAGTCTTGATGAGGAATAGGGACAAAATACTTGGGCCTTGTGTTCGTATCTTATCTAGTTGATCTTGATCATCCCATTCATTATCCTTATCCTTTCATTCTTCCATCCCATATCTCCTAGCTTATCAAAATCCATTCCATCATGTCCCTTTGCAACCTTGAATCTTATCATGCAAATCATATTTGAGCCTAGTTGTAAAACATTATCCAATCCTCATATATTTTGTCAATCAATCATCAACAATCATCAATCTTATCGTACTTAGAGGAAATCAGTGATCCTAAGTACTTATCATCATCATGCCTTATGGAATCAATCAATCCTGGCATCCTAATCAGTCAACCATTATCATCTTTAGACAAGAGATATGTTGCTTGTGTGACATGTTTTGCAGTGAATCTTTCATTTTTATCTATCATTTATCCATGGTTGCATTATCTCTATTAAGGGGCATCTTGTCCTTTCAATCGGTCATATCATCTCATTCCATCTTAAATATCTTGAGAAAATCCAAAAATATTGAAAAAAGATCAAAAATACAAAAAAAAGAGAAAAATACAAAAAAAAATGATCAAAAATACAAAAAAAAAGAGAAAAATACAAAAAAGTGAAAAATCATAAAATCTAAAAAAAGTGCAATAAAAGAAAGTAGTGAAAACCTGGCAACAAGCGCTATTTGTGATAGGTTAGCTTTTCCATCTATTTAAGCATGTTGACCATTCACTTTCGCCATTCGCTTTCACAATCCATCTACCTATCCTTTGAAGGCTCCATGTACATATCCTAGTATCACGGTCGTGTCTCACCCTAGACTGGGGGAAAAATCCTAAACTCACTAGGGGCAAATAAACTTTGAGCTTAAACCAATAGACAAATAGCAGTGGGGCAAACGCAATCCAAAACAATGATCATAGTGCAGCTCAACATTGAACATCAATCACACAAATAGAAATGCATCAAACACCTAAATCAAATCAAAAGCAAACTTCAAATGGATGATGTTCTTTCTAAATCATGGGTTTATCACATCAAACACAAATGTTCAATTGTTGTACTTGGATTTTTGTTATCATATCTCTAGAGCACCTCGATGATGTATCAAACTAGAGGAGCTAGGAAGGAGTATGATTTTTCTTTGTCTATTGTTTGTGAGTTGATCATTATTATTGTGCAAATTGTCGCAGGACGTGCTCTACAAAGTATCACTAATGACATTTCAAATTTGTATAGGAAAACGGTTAACTCTTGTTTGTTTACGCAAGCAATACTCAGGTCATCTCGGTTTAATTATACTTAGATGCTTGTGTTAACTTTCACTATCAAACATCATGGAAGTAGTACTCAGGTCATCATGGTCTAAATATACCATTGATGCTTGTACTCACTTTCAACATTTTAAAGGCCCAATAATGATAAAAAGCACGACAAATTGGTTGTTACGAATGACAACTTTTGCATACAAGATCTGCATGGTTAGAGTATATTGCATCCATGTTAGTTTGCATCTATATTTATGGGATTTCCAAAGCTACAACAATGATGTTATCTCTTGCATTAAGGGATTGAGTACACTTGACATTGCCAAAAAACACATCATTTTCATATAGTTACACATCACTTGCATTATCATCAATTAGAAAACATTCTCATTTAGTCGCATATCACTTGCATCAGAAAACATTACAACATCATTCATCCATCCATGCATCACATCATAATATTTGCATCAAAAAACACAAAAAGACGTCCATTGCATCTCATTTACATAATCAAAATCATTTCATATAGTGGCATTAGGGAAGTGGTTCACTAAGCTTAAATGAGTGAGTCTCTTTAGATTTCCAAAAGAATTGGGAAATATGTCAGGTCTTGTGAAGCTTAATTTAACAAACAATCAACTGACGACAACCTTCCCACAACTCTTGGAAGGTGGATAGATTCACTCATTTAAGCTTAAGACCCTACAACACAATCATCTACATAATAATTTGCATCACATAATCATAATTCATCATTACAAAACATCACACATCATTTACATCACATCTCATCCCATATCATTATTGCATAATCAAATCCATTTCACATAGTATAAAACATCGTTTGCATAAATCCATAAAACATATGAAATCATCCATCATCATATCATATCACCATTGCATACATTCTCATAGAATCAGGTACCACCACACAATCATTTCATATACACATTCATTCATTACATCATTTATTTGCATCGAAAAAGTACAAAAAAATCAAATCCATCACATCACATATCATCATCATAACATGGAAATTAAATGCATCATAGACATATAAACATCATATCAACACATAGATCAATCATCATCATCGACACATGTCATATATACCTCAAAATAATGTCAAGTGTACAAGGATATCCAAATATCAAGAGGTACATCATCAAAAATGACAGAAATCATAATGTCTCAACTGAATCAGTGTATACATCAGGTCTCGGTACATCATCAAGTCTCGGTACATTAATCAATCCTAAACTGGGGCATATCAATCAATTAGAGAAGTCAAACCACATCTCCCAATCAAATCTGAATCCGCTTGCACCAGATGCAAAAATCCTCCTATGATCATAATGTATCACAAATAAGCAATCTTATTAGTCAAATCAACCTCACCTATCATGAGGTTCATCAATCAATGCACCTCGCCTATCATGAGGCTCATCAATCAATGCACCTCACCTATCATGAGGTTCATCAATCATTCCAATCTCGCCTATCATGAGGTTCATCAATCAATGAACCTCGCCTATCATGAGGGAAATCATCATCATCCTATCATTTGACTCTCACCTATCATGAGATCAAATCATCAACTATCTTATTGAACATCAATCAAACAACAAACATCACATAATCAGAATGAAATCAATCAAAAGCATCACTGAAAAGAATAATGCAATGACTAACATGATTCATACACATTATACAAGCTTCAACAAACATCAACAATGCAACATTTGACATAACCAGGAGGACTTTAATCAATCAAACATCGTCGGACAGGAAAAACAACAAGGAAAATCATCAGGAATCATTCAAGGGAAAATCCTGCCAACACCCCAAAAATAGCAAAAGGTGCCATTTGGGACCCCAAAGGCACCACAGAATGAGAAGAATGCACCATAGAATCAGCAAAAGGCGCCATTGTAGGGGAAAAAAGGTCAAAACATGAAATCAGGTTTATAAAAGGCGCCAAAAGACTAGCAAAAAGCACCATTTGGGACCCCAAAAGTGCCACAGCATGAGAAAAAGGTGCCAAAATAGAAGCAAAAGGCACCACAAAATCAACAAGAGGCACCAAAACTCTCAAAAGCACCTAAAACTGACTCCAAAGTAGCAAAAGTACCCCCCAAAAGTGCAAAAATAACTTCAAATGGGCTACAACACCTATCTACCACGTTCAAAACATGAATAAAAGGCGGGAAAATGACTAAAATGAGGTTTCTTGTAATGTGTACCGTAGGTGCAGCTGCAGCAAGGTGACCACGGCGGCGAAGGCGCTCGAAATGATGCTTCTGATAGGGGATCCCCATCTTCCTCTAGCTCTCCAATCTTCAAATTCTCCAAAATCACAATGTGCAAATGAATTCACTTTTCCCACTTTTTTCCTTTTTAAAGGTTAATGGAGGGAATTATGGTGGGATTTATTTCCTTTTTACCAAGGATGGGCTTTAACTAATCAAAACTATTAAAGGAGTGAGCTTAGAATCAAATTTTGAGAGATAAACCATTTTTGACATCAAAGTATCATTCATTTAACGTTGGATCATCATCACATCACTGCAACATCATCACACAATCATCCAATCATCGACAAATCATCAAAAGTTCCAACAATTCCAACAAATCATCAAAATTCCAAATTTCACCGATTTATCTCTCGAGGGGGCATATATCCAACATCACCTAAAAATCATCATCTGGGGCATCAAAAACTTTCCTGAGCATCGGTATCAATTTTTTCTTTGAAGCTTGATGTGTAAACACATTACTTCAAAGAGGGACAAAATGTATACACCTAAAAATGGTCATCACCTTTAATTAGTTAAATACTAGCTATTTAATTAATATTTTGACTACGTATAAATAAATTCTCAATTTATTTATATTGTTCATTTTCTAAATTCTCCAAATCTAAAATCATATTCTTCTAAATTAATTAAATAAACAAGGTTCCATAAATTTGTTTTATTTAATTAATCTTCACTAATCTCCATTAGGAATTTGAGCACATGTCTACAACTTTTTGTGCCACCTCACCAAGGCCACATGAAATTAAATAACTCTAATTTTTAATTAGAATTATCTTTAACTCATTTTAAAAATCACATGGCTTATTCCTCACACACTTCCACCAATTTTGGAGCACATGGTCTTTTCTTCACACACTTGAGTCTTCCATCCAAATGGCATGTTGCCCATTGGTCAAGAGATTTTTCCATCCAAATGGCATGTTGTCTTTTATCAAGGGGACAACATCTTGATTCTCTTCATCTCCACCATCCATTCTTCTTGTTCGAATTTGGACCGTTGATCATTGCCACCTCACCAGATGCTTGGAAAAGGCTATAAATACAACCCTTGGGCATTGCATTTGTTATCCACTTTTGAATAGAGTTATCATGCAGGAATATCGTTTGAGCTTGGGAGCATTATGGAGTCTTATAGTTACATTTTATATCATGTTTTACATCATAGTTAAATCTTGGACTAGCACTTTGCTTCATAGTTGCATTTTATGTCATTCTTTACATCATAATTGCATTTTAGATTAACATTTTCATAGTTAGCATTTGAGCATATGGAGTATCATTTTAGTTTTCCATAATTTTCATTTGAGAATATATAGAATCATATATAGCATCATATGTATCACTACCATAGTATCCACCACCGTTTGTCCATTCATCATAAACACCATCATCCATTCATCATAGTATCCATTATCCTTTCCATCGTATAGTCTCATGTAGGAACTTAGTTGGCTTGCATGTTGAATACTAATATTTTTTCTTAAGTGTCATTCTAATATCCTTTGTGCACATAGAAATCTGAGGGCCAAAGAGTTAAAGGAATCATTAAGAATAGAGGACAATGAGACGTTCTTGAAAGATTCATTAGATTGCAATTTAGAGTAGCTTCTTTGCTTTGAATATTTAATATAATTCATTTCATTAAGGTTTGTGTTGATTTACTAACTTTACACATTTCACACATGCATAATTTTATATCGTTGGAAAGCTCCCAAAGAGATCTACAACACATGAACCCACCATAGGTTGGTTCATCCAAATTTTGAGCTATTTTGAGGCCTCTAAAGTTTTATATTTGAATTTTAAGCTACATTGGAGAAATTTCTTGGGACTGAAACTTTAATTTCTCCCAAACTGTTTAGGGTATTGAGTCGATTCTTTCGCATCCAGAAATTTTTTTCAGCTCTACTCCTTCGGGTAAATTTTTAGGTCCATACGATCCCGTTTAGGCTGACTTACTAAAAATAGTAAGTAATTATTTTTCACTTTTTTTGACTTTTTGACTATCTTATACCCCTTAAGTGCCATCGTGGGATTCAAAACAACTAAAGAAAATAAAGAAAACAATTTTTTGGGTGATGCAAGATTTCCCAACACCACTAGATGCTCATGCATCAAACACCCAAGGTAATTTGAAAAGTGACCTTGTCACTTCTTAGGAGTTAAAGGGGAATCAAGATGGTTAACCTCAGCCTCAGACAACCATGATGAATCTTCAACAGGCCTTCCTCTCCATTTCACCAAGTACTCGACATATTGCCTATTTCTTGTGCTTCTACCCACACAACTATCCAAAATTTCTTCTATCTCCTTTTTTGAAGTAGGTACTCGAATATTCCACTGTGCTTCTATTGTTTCTTCATCAATTCCTTGTTTATGATATTATATTAAATCTGAAATGTTAAACACGGTTGAAATATGAATTTCATCAGGTAACTCTACCTCATATGCATTTCTTGAATCATGCTTCTTCAGGATCTTGCATGGTCCAAACTTCTTCATCTTTAACTTGTTGTGTGTACCAACTGGAAACCTCTCCTTTCGCAAATGAACCATGACTTCATCTCCTATCTAGAACTCTTTATACCTCCTTTTTGTATCTCCCTTAGCCTTGTATCATGAGTTCATCTTATTGATATGTTTCTTTAGGTCTCATCATGCAAATTTTTTAGGTACTCAGCAAAATATTTGGCCTTAGCACTGCTCTTCTTTCCCATATATATCTTTCTCAGTTCAAAATCAATTCTTGGACTACTCCCATACACAATCTGGAATGGTGAATTACCAATGCTCCTATTGACAAAATTGTTGTAAGAAAATTCCACCTGTAGTATAATCAATCCCATCCCTTGGGCTTATCTCCTACTAAGCATCTTAGCAGGTTACCTAAACTCCTATTCACCACCTTTGTTTGTCCATCAATCTATGGATGGTATGCAGAACTAAACTTCAAATCTATCTTCAACTTCTTCTATAATGTCCTCTAGAAATAACCAACAAATTTAGTATCTTTGTTTGAAACTATACTCTTCGGCAGACCATGTAGTCTCACCACCTCTCTGATAAAAAACTCTGCAATATGAACAACATCGCTGGTCTTATGACACATAGTGAAATGTGCCATCCTTGAAAATCTATCCACCACCACAAATATGGAATCATGTCCTCTTTGTTTCCTTGGAAAGCTAAGAACAAAATCCATGCTAATATCCTCCCATGCCCTCTTGGGTACATGTAATGGTCGATACAATCCAGTATTCTGACTTGTTCCTTTTTCCATCTGACATACTCTACAACTTTGTACAAACTTCTTCACATCTTGTTGTAATTGTGGCCAATAATAATTCTAACTAACATGAGCAATGGTCTTATCTCGACCGAAATGTCTAGCCAACCCTCAACTATGCTTCTACTTGATCAAATTCTCTCTCATAAAACTCCTTGGAATGCACAATTGGCTTCCTCTAAACAACATCCCATCTTGGATTAAGAAATCCAACCATCTTGTCCTATCCAATGTAACAAGTTCCAAACAAGCCTTCAAAACTTCTACAAAGTTTGGATCTTTTGGATATAAAATCTTGAGCTCATTCAACCTAACAACCTCTATATTCATCTTTATCAACAAATTTTTCCTTCTACTTAAGGCATATGTAACTCTGTTTAACCTTCCACTCCTTTGAGCTTAAAACAAAAGTATAACTCTGTAAAAACTTAACCCATTTTAGGTTCCTTTGATTTAACTTTCCTTGACTATTGAGATACTACAAAGCCTGGTGATCAGTATATAAATTAAATTCTTTTGGAAACAAATAGTGTCTCCATTTCTTCAAAGCATGAACTATAGCATAGAAATATTGATCATAGATAGAATATTTCTTCTTAGCATCATTCAACTTCTCAGTAAATAGGAAATCGACTTACCTTCTTGACTCAAAACAGCTCTTATGGTAATGCCACTAGCATCACAATCTACCTGAAATACCTTATTGAAATCTGGATGTGCCAAAACAATTTGCTCTGTAACTTTCTTCTTCAACATATCAAAAATTTTGGTTGTTCCTATAGTCCACTTAAATTCTTTTCTATCCCCTCTCATTGCTTCAATTAGAGGTGCACAAATACTACTAAAATTCTTAATAAAATTTCTATAAAAACTTGCTAGACCATGAAATGATCATACCTTTGTAACACTCCTTAGGGTAGGCCATTCAATGATAGATCTCACCTTATCTGGATCCATTTTAAGACCCTCCGCTGAGACAAAAAATCCCAGATACGCCAACTCTCTCTTCACAAAACTACATTTCTTCAAATTAATCAACTTCTCCCCCCTTAGCTTCTCAAAGACTCTTTGGATATGCATCAAGTGCTCCTCCAATGTCTTACTAAAAATCAAAATATCATCCAAATAAACAATAACAAATTTTCCTAAAAATTCTTTCAATACCTCATTCATAAGCCGCATAAATGTGTTTGGTGTATTGGTCAGCCCAAAAGGCATGACTAACCACTCGTAAAGGCCCCTCCTTGGTTTTAAAGGTTCTCTTCCATTCATCTCCTTCTCTAATTCAAATCTAGTGATATTCGCTCTTCAAATCTATCTTCATGAAGTACTCAGCTCCACTCAAACAATCCATAATGTCATCCATTCTCGACAAGGGAAATTTATACTTGATGGTGATCTTGTTGATGGCTTTGGGATCTGTACACATCCACCTTTCCCCATCCTTCTTTGGTGCTAGTACTACAGGTATTGCACATGGACTCAAACTCTCTCTGATCAATCCCTTCTACAACAACTCTTGCACTTATTTGTTCAACTCCTCACTCTATGTTGGAGTCATACGATGAGCTTCCTTATTCAACAAATTGGCTCCAAGAATCAGGTCCATTTAATGACCAATATTTCTTACCAAAGGAAATCCTCCAGGCACATTATTAGAAATAATAGCTTGAAACCTATTCCACAAATCTGAAACCTCTATAGGTACCTCATTAGTATCTTCTTTATCAACTCTAGGGATCAATGCAAAACACATATGCTTATGCCTCATACCTTATAAGAACTTTCTTCCATCAACCAAACAAATTCTTGCATTACTACATACCTTTTCCTCTTCCTCTTTCAAGGGCTTCAACTTATGACAAACTCCATCCTTTGTCAAAGAATAGGTGTTGATGTGTCCATCATGTACTGCTCATTGATCAAACTTCCATGGTCTGCCTAACAACATATGACAAACATCCATAGGCATAATATCACATAATACCTCATCATGATAATTTCCAATCTTGAACCTTACCAGACATTATTCATTTACCAAAGCTTTGTGGTCCTTCTACAACCAAGCAATTTGGTATGGATTTGGATGTCTTCTTGTCTCTAACCACAACTTACTAACCATCTCTTCTGAAACAAGGTTATCAGTACTACCTCCATCAATAATAACATTGCAGACTTTACCTTCACAGTTACATCTAGTGTGAAACAAATTCTTCCTTTGAGTTGGTTCCTTCTCCTCATTCAGCAAGGCTCTTCTGGTAATAAGAACCTCTCCTCTTTCTACATCCTTGGAATGTGAAGACTCAACATCTTCATCTACATGTGCAACTCATGCATTACCCTTAGGTCTTCTATTTTTTCTTCCTTGGTGTTGAGGACACTCATAGGCTCTATGTCCTTCTTCACACTGGAAACAAGTTCCACGAAAGCCTCCTCTTCCTAGCCCTCATCCAGATCTTCCTCTTTCTCTTTAATCTCCATTATTCTGATCACGAGGATGGTAGGTGTTATCTCTTTTCTAGTTCTGGCTACTACTGGACCCTTCACCCTTCTTTTGATCTTCATTTCGACCTCCATATGACCATCCACTAGTATTTCCACCACGACCCCCACCTCTTTGCTTGCTTTCAAATCTTCTATTCAACTTTTCTTCCACCTTCAAAGAAAAATGATATGCATCTTCAATGGTAGACATTCTTACCAGACTCAACTCTTCTTGAATGCTCGACTTCAACCCATTTATGTAATGGGAAAGTTTCTCCTTGTTGGCCTCATAATGACCTATTCTGATCAAGAGTCGGTAGAATTCTTTTTTATACTCCTTAACATATTTTTCTGCTTGTTTCAACCCTTGCATCTTTATTAACAAATACAACTCATAGTCCCCAGGAATGAACCATCTCTTCAATTTTTCCACCATCTGATGCCATCTTTTTATTTTCTCTTTTCCTATCCTATTTATTTCCAACTAAACTTCTTTCCACCATATGCTAACATGGCCTTTCAATTTGACTTTTGAAAATTTGACCCTATTTGGATCTTCTATTTCCTCATACTCAAAATACTCTTCCATGTCATTGATCTAATCTATTAGCTCCTGTGGATTTAGGTTTCTAGAAAAAATAAGAAACTTCTATCTTCGGCCTCTTTCCAATCTTGGAAATGGCCCTAATCAATCTAACTTCTCCAAGATCCATTATATCTGGTGCTTCCTCTTTGAATGGCTCATCTTCAGCCTCATCCTCACTTTTATCTCTTCTTCTGACATCAACTCCTCTATGCAGCTCCTCTTGTAGCACTTGAACTTGTCTCTGGAGGGCTCTAAAGCCCTCTTATATTACCCCAACATTTCTTCCAGCATGGTTTCTTCAAGGAGACATCTTTTCTCACAGCCCCACAACCACAAGTCCTAGTGTAAATTGTCTCACATTCGGAGTTCTGTCTACACACTCAAGAACTCCTCTGATACCACTTGATGAGGGCTACACTACCCAAACCCACAAAATACAACAATAGATACCAACACAAAAGATGTGAGACAGAAAATAACCCACTTTCAATTATTTTCAAAAATGAAATTACAGATTCAAACTTACATGCTACAGCCTCACGGGCTTGGTTCATTACAACAAAATCAATCAAAAACTATTATTCAAAGCCACAATTTACACTAATGGATCCACCTTCTACCATCCCCTCATATCCCTTTTTATTTTACCCAATAACCACCCTAGAATGTTCTAGAAAGTCCAACTTTCCCTTTTTTTTTGGCACTAAAAGTCCTGCCATTTGATTTCTAGCCTAGGAATAAATTTGAATGAAATTCACTTTTTAGAGGGGCAACTTCGTGGGGCCATAACTTTTGATCTAGGTGTTTAATTTTCTATTATTGCATATTGTTGAAAAGTTCTCAAAGAGATATACAACATGCAAACCTATCGTAGGTCGGTTTGTCCACTTTTTGAGTTGTTTCAGGGCCTCTAAAGTTTTATATTTGAATTTGAAGCTGCATTGGATAATTTTCTCATGATGGAAACTTTGATTTCTCTCCGTTCAAGGTATTGAGGCGATTCTTTCGCTACCGGAAATGTTTTTCAGCTTTTCTCCTTTGGGTAAATTTTTAGGTCCATACGAGCCTATTTTGGTCGACATACTAAAAATAGTAAGTGACCATTTTTCATTATTTTTGACTTATGCTTGTCTTATACCCCTTAAGTGTCATCATGGAACTCAAAACAACTAAAGAAGAAAAAGAAAAGAAAAGAAAAAAATTGGGTTATGCAAGATTGCCTTACACCACTGGATGCTCCTTTATCATTGATGTATCATAAAAAGTATCGTATTTAATTATTGTAACTAAGGCATCCCAAGTAAAATAAAAAATATGACCAATAAAGGAATGATATGGAAAAATTCATCCACCTCCTTAAGCCCCATGTCAAGAGGAAAGATGATACTCCTCAAAGTGTCCACAAGAATGCTACCGGATATGTTTATAGCAACACATAGATGTGTATAATTTTTTGATGCTAAATTTTCAATTATATCAAATTCTTCTATGCATGTATACTAATTTCCTAGATCAATGTGAATACCTTTGACAAGTTGTCGTTAGGTCCTATCTCTTTAGTTAAAAATGCATCAATTGTATTGAGCGGGCAGTGTTTAGAGGCTATATGCAATAGAAGACATCTTGGCTATCTCTCATATTTTCTAAGTGTTTCGAATAGCTGAAATGAAACTTTAAACTAAGAGGCCACTAAACTAGAAAGCAGAAAATCATTTACCTAGAAAGTTTGAAATAACTAAACTAGAAAGCAGGAAATTATTAATCTAAAAAGCATAATGATTAAACTAGAAAGCATGGAGAAAATTAAGCTAAGAAGCATGTAAATTGCAAAAGAGGAAATACTTGTAAAGAAATTATGAAAAATCTAACTAACAATGGACAACTAACAAAAAACAACTTAACAACTTGAAACTAACAAATGAAAGTAGGTCCTCTGGAACTTTAGATCTAATAGAACTTAAAGATTATAGACTCGACTACAACCTACATGATTAACTTAACAAAGCTCAATACATGAAAATAAACTTCACTCACATTTATCATTTACAAAATGAAAACAACATAACTAAAAATAAAGTACTTATCTATCTAAACTACAGTCCCTCGAGTGGCCAGCTCTCAGGCACTTCTACGCTTAACTTAGATCACATAGACTTTGTAACTTCAAGAGTACTCCATTCAAAATGATTTCATTCAAAATACTAATAAATCAGAATGAGGGAAAAACTTATTTTATTGAAAGTATAACTCAGAAACCTAGTGACAACATAACAATATCTCTTTGTGTTCATTGTTTCTGATGGTTACATATTTATATAAAAATAGCTAACAAAATCCTATAATTTAGATGGTAAAGATTACCGCTGAAAAAGTCTTCAACTAATTCTAACAAACTAACGGACTTAATTCCATAACATGAAGTATTAAAGAGGCTCGAAGTGAGCCATAAAGTCTTTTAATATAAAATAACAAGAAAGCTACAAAAACTTGATCCATCATGCGCTCCCTAAAATTTCGACACCTATTCTTATGGCACTTGTCTTCAACTGTTTGGAAGTCTGTGTTTAATCCATTGGCTAGGCATGATGACCAATTATGCATATTAACCTGTACAATACTTAGAAGCTAAACCATTATATTAGCACGGGTTAGGTTATTTCAATTAATTTCAGAAAATAAAGATTATACAACTTCTCACAAAAAGCAAGTAATTATTAATCCTAAAGATAATTAATTGGAAAGGTAAAGGTGAATGAAAAATATGAGGAAGGGTATTTGGTTCATTATATTGATGAGGTTATTTTTACCTCATCAATCTTCACATTGTTGACCATGAAGATTTAGCCATGACCATAAAGTGGGCCATAATAATTACGGTTTGTGATCTTCTCATAAAATGAAATAATTGAAGCTACATAAGGATGTGAAATTTTATGAGTAATAACCATAAGTTAAATGTATTTGTAGAAGTGTGGGATGAAGAAAAAACATGCTTTGTGTTCATAGGATCTTTATTCATATGTGTGTACAAATAGAATTAGTAGGATGCACTTGAATACCTATTAGTGTTCAATATTGTAAGATTGTGTGTAATGAAAAAATATTAGCATATATTTTTTAATTTTATTTTAGTGGAACAACCAACTGATTTCTCCCATCATTCACACCATCAACATGAATCACATTATTATCAATGAGACCTACGATTTTATGTCCAAATACCATATGTAAGTATATGTATATTGTCCAATAGCTTTATGTAATTTGTAGAAGGATTATTCATTATAGCACTTTGATAATCCTCTAGAGAAATCCAATATATTGATAGAATTAAGGCTTACCAAATTATGAGGAAGGTTTGAAGAACATCATCCAATGGATTGCTAGGATTTGTAAATTTCCTAGGCCCTTAACATTTGAATGATACAAAATTAAATGTAGCAAACATTCGATTGGAACTATATTTAGATTATTTCTTGTCATTTCCTTTTCAAAATGTATTATTCTTTTAAAATTTTGAAGGGTTGGAGGAAGTGAGGGTGTCCCATAATTCCAACCATTAGATTCAAATAATTAAAGTTTCTTTTTTTTAAATGAACACACAAATTCTACCACATAAATATTAGAAGCTAATTCCACAATCATTTATAGACACGTATGTCTTTGGTAACATTTAGTTAAATTAGTTAGTTGTTAAGTCCATGTTGACAATAAGTGTTGTAAGAAATGGTGGCTTTCTCATCAAAACAATGGATAAAAAAGGAGCTAAGGATTAGATGTATTCAAGGGAATAGTCCTTAGGGTTCATAGAAATAATCTAGGTAATACTTCATCTCCGTATATAACATCTAGACATATATTATAATTGAAATCTCGTAGGTGAAAATTGTGACCAACTTTTAGATAATATAACTCAATTATAGTTACAATAAAGCCAATGGCTAGTGGGTGTGTAACAACCTCAAGTGTAAAAGGCGTGTAATGTGGAGGATTATATGTAAGTGATTCAAAGATATAGGCAAAGTATCCACTCTTCTTAAGGTGATCAAACTACTTCACTAGTGTATTGAAGGTTTAGAAGTGTGGGTAATAGTGGTATGAGAAGCATGGGTAAAATGAAGGATTTTTAAAGAGAGTACGAGGTAAGAGGGGATGGAATGGTAGTGGAAGGAAAAATCACACTATAAATGTAGAGTTGTCATAGGATGACAAGGAGGATTAATACAAGGAATAACAATAGCATTGGATATGAATAAACACTATCTAACTATAAACTAAGAACTCTAGCTTATACATAGACTGCCACAATTTAATAACAGACCACAAGTCACACAGACATGATGCACATCCACAAATTAATTATTTCACTAATTTAAACCTAAGTATATACCTCATCTAAACCTTCTTCAACTCCCTTCATCTCCAATATTCTAGTATGGTGAATTGTAGTTACAGTTACCTATGGTATTTGCATACATGTCTACCAGAGCAATTGCAACTACCTTTGATAAAATTCCTCTATCCTTTATGCTTTGATGGATGTACATACTCTATTATAAATCTCCCATTCAACACAGGTTGGGAGGATGCTAGCAAAGGTTGTAGAGTTTGGAGTTACACTTGCCAATTGCATTTGGTAGGAAGTTTCTAAATCCTTTCCATTGTAAATCCATTTTGTTAATATCCTACATGAGAATAATGCTCTTTGAGCCATTCTATCAAATAGTTCAGGTGCCTTGTCTATGCTTCCACATTTTCATATCCTGCAATCATAATATTTTGTCAAACAATTCATATGCCTTGTTATTACTTACACATTTTGTATACATGTCTACCAGGTTAGTTATAGCTACATGTGATAAAATTCCTCTATTGCTTATACTATGATCGATGTCCACACCCTATTCCAAAGCTCCCATTTGGCACAAGCTGGGAGGATGTTGGCAAAGGTTTTGGAGTATGGATTTAAACCTTCCAATCACATTCAGTTGATAGTTTCTAAATCATTTTCAAAAAACACATTTTGTGCATATCCTGCAATCATGTAATTCTATGAGATCACATTTCTTTGATGCATCCACTCAAACAATTTGCATGCCTTGTCTATGCTTCCACATTTTGTATACACTATCGGAGCATTTCCAAATATAATATCTGATAACAAACCACCTTTTGTTATGCTTCAATGGTTGTCCATAATCTATTCCAAAGCTACCGTTTCGGTACAAGATAGAAACCAATCGGATTTCAAACAGCGAGATAGATATCTTTGTGTATTTTTTTATGCTTTAGATATCTGTTCTGACACTCCTATTTTATGCGATCAAGCGCTTACAGGACCTCCACTAAAGTTTTGTGTTAGAACAAAAATTGAATTGGGTTAATGGGATCACTGTATGAACAGAAACAACAAACATCTGCCAACAGGAACTAAGAAGGAGAAGTGGGAAGGGTTAGGAGGATCGACATCAGCCATCTAAGTGGTAAATGCTTAGAGTGTGTTGGTTAATCTTAGATCTATTTAACTATGAACATTAGTTAAATATTTCATGTTTTTGTTTAAATGTTGTTATTTATAATCTTTATTTGATATAATTCAATTGTTTTATAAAAAAAATTAGATGAACAAATGACACATAAATTTCTCAAAAAAATAATAAAAAAGTTAGTTGGAATGAGTTTTCCATAGTCCATGAGTTTGACGCAAAAACATACACAGTTGAATCTAAAAGCTTGCATAAACAATAAGAAAGTTATTAGATCTTATAAAAATAATATTTTTGACTAAATGTATTACTGTAGTGAAATTTACATATACATGCTAATTTCTAATTAATTTTAGGTTTATTTTATAGAATGGACATCTCAATGAAATTATATATTAAGAAGTTGTGCACTCTCATTAAAAGTTGAGTCCATTCACTCATCCTTCATCTATCTCTATCTATCTATATTTCTACATATTCAATCTTATTTTCATGTATTCCTTTACATTCACCATTATTAGTCATTTATTATAAAAGTGGATTGAAACTTTGAGCCTAGAAGACTCGCTCACATCAAGCTCTACTAGAGGCCTCACATATTGTACAAAGCTTTGAGTGAGCGAGCTAATCGAGTCCAATGTATCAACCTTGACACTATCCTTCACAATGGAAGGAACGGTCACATGCTCCACCACGGATCTAGCCAAGGGTCTTGGTGCCAGCGACAGGTTATTTCATGCCCCCGCTCTTTCATGTGTGGAGCCCCCACCTCTACCCTATATATATATATATATATATATATATATATATTCAAAATTATTTTGAATTTTACTGAGGATGAACTCACAATAGAGTTTCCTCAAAAAGTACTGTGGGACCTCATAGTTATTGCACGAAGGTTGGTCAAAAACCATCCACCACCTATCCCAAAAATTATTTTTTATTCCTTTATGGTGGTACCAATGGATGGGAAAATCTCCTACATGTAGCCAATAAAGGTTGATTGGTTCTTGTGTTCGTGAAAAGGGCACACAAGTCAGCTTTGCTAATTTTCTCTTTCTTCACTTATGCATATGAAAGTTCACTTAATGCATAAAATTGTTTTAATTCCTCCCTCTTATTCAAACAAAAATTAAGTTGTGCACTCATTGATCCTACATGAGATACAATAGACTATATAGGGATTCAGCAAGGCCTCTCCTATGAGGGTGTGATGGAGCAATATCATTTAGCCTTACAATCAATTCTTCAAGTTCTCTTTTGTTGTTTTGTATTTAATTTAGAATTTTTTTTGTGTTCTTATAGGATGTAGATACGAATTGAGGTAGGAATTTGATGTTGTTCTTGTTCATGAGGGTCTTCATGAGGAGGTGATTGATAATTTTCAAATTTTGGAGGTGGAGATTCATTTCCTAGAAATTAAAAGAAATTTTAACTTAAAAACCTAATTCAATCTATAATTTAATTCAAATTTGAAACTAAAAAACCAGAAATACATGCATCTTTCACCTCTACAACGTCTTGGTGGCATCCTTGCAAAGATTCACAAGCTTCAAGTGAAAAAAACAGGTTGTATTTGGTGAGCACGAGTTGAGTAGAGAAAAAATGCAACAGTCCAAAATGTGAAAAATATAGAATGAAAAGGTTTGGGTCGGGATTTTTTATTCACTTTTGCAATTTGGCGAGCATGAAATTTGGTGCTCCCCAAAATGGAAATTTCATGAAATTTTAAAAGTAGCACCTTTTTTGTGTCACATATTGGTGCACATATCCATCAATGATTATGGAGTTGTGAATCACATGTAAAAAATAAAATTATTATGAAAAATTAGGCCATATTATGTGATTTGATCCTTGACGAGGTTATAATTATGATATGGTCTAATTGGTGTGGTTTGGTTCTTTGTTGATGCAAGGACTTAGACATCACTTACTTCTATCTTTTCTACCTTCTTTTGAGTTCTAGTCATGCTTAGAAGTATGGTAAGACTTCAAGATAATTACTTGGCTATTGTTGATGAAATTCAAGCACACAAAAAAGAATAAGGTGTTTTAAATGTGTCAAATGGGGTAATGCTAAAATGTAAAATAAAATGTGATGGTAGATTGGTGAACTAGTGTATTATAGAGATCTAACTTTTAAATACTTTTTCAAATTATATTTATCATTTCTGAAAGAAAATATGCATCCACCCAAGATAATTTCCACATAACCCAAATAGAGAAATATGTGCAAACATGAAATATCCCCAACCCAAATCTGATCTGATTTTCTGAGTTTTTTCTTTTCAAAGTATTTGACTAGTGAATAGGAACGGTTTGGATTTTGTTTTGTTTTTTGCATTTTTCTGACTTTTGTGTGTTTTTGCTGAATGTTGATATATGCAACAATATTGCAAACTAGAAGGAAGGAAATTGTTGCTAAAACTTAAATAAACCATACAATTTAAATAGAGAGCAATAATGATGAATTTATTGGCTCAAATGTCATTGTACATACCACAAATCTTCATATAATAATCTGATACAAACTTGAATAGCAAAGACAACCCCTTTCCAGCTTCTTCCCAGCTTCACAAATATGCCCCAACATCTTATATGAATTTCCAGCTAATTGAATATGCAAATCAGATAAAATAATTCGTATGAAACCCTTTGTATCACTTAGGGTTTGAAGCTTGTGATTTTGAAATGATGCAGCAACTGAGGTAAGGTGTAAAATGAGTTTCCAAGGCCTTGAGAAGGCCTATATTGCTTATGGATGCCTCTGATTTGTTGCAATATGTTGATATAATATTGTTGTGAACTCATATCTGCAAAATATATACCTGAAACTCATCCAATAAATCCCAAAAGAAGACCCAAGGTAAGCCCTCCCCAAAGGTGAACTAGGTTCTCATCCAATCCAAGATAGCCTTTGAGAGTTTTCATTCCTGTAAGGCTGAAACAATGTTGAAACCCTTCTCCAGATCTCAAACCTGCAAAGTGTTTTGTAAAAATGAGAGTAGAATGCTCAGAAAGGAGCCCAACACATTGCTTTATACTCTCATGGAATTTTTTAATAAAATTCAATAAAATAATTTTCTTGAGGGTCTTTCTTCATCCAAAGAAAAAGACCACTATTTAAAAACAACTTGAATTGCTAGGATGGGGCACTTTTCACTATTCACCTTATGATTTTTAGTTACTATTCACCTTTTACTATTACATTAAATCAAACCTTAATATTTTCACTTTAACCCTAGATTCATCAACTGAACTCCAAATTGAAAATCTCATAAGGCTCCCAACTAAACTCCAGAGCCCTCGGTTGGCTCCCCTAACCATTTTGCTGACTTACGAGAACCCTAATAGTAGGCCAACCTCCGCTATAGACCGAGCTATCTAAGGAAGGGACATTATAGTCCTCCCTTCTCGGGATTGCTTTCCCCCAAGCAACTACAAAGCTGGATGTTGAAGTATTATCTCTCCTTCCCACGTGGCATCCTCCAATGGCAAGTCTCTCCAACAAACCAAATACTCTCTGATCACTCTGCTCCTCAACCTCCTCTCCCTCATGTCCAAAATCTCAATAGGAATCAAAACCAATCATCCCTCCTCATCCAATGGAGGCAACTCAGGTGAAGAGACAACATGTTTTCCAAAAGCATTCTTTAGGAAAGATACATGAAAGACATTGTGTATCTTACCTTTGGAAGGCAACTCAAGCTCATAGGCTACCCCTCCAATCCTCCTTAATACTTTGTATGGACCATAAAACTGAGGCTTGAGTTTTTTTTCCCCTCTTCTTAAGTGTACTTTGTCTATAAGGTTGTAGGTGCAAGAAAACCATGTCTCCAACCTCAAATCTCCTCTCAATCTGATGACAATTTGCATACATCTTCTACTGATTTTGGGTGTGCCAAATATTATCCTTAAGTTCCTTAATCATATCATATCCATCCTGTAACCAATCCCGAGCTCTAGGTGCTCTACTATCACCCAATGCTAATTCCATAAAAGATAAGGTATCATGACCATACAATGCTCATAAGGGAGTCATACCAATAAACATGTGGTAAGTAGCATTATAACAATGCTCATCCATATACAACCTTATCACCCATGCCTTTTATTGACCAAAAACATAGTTACACAGATAACCCTCAAGCAAACACCAAACAACCTACTACTCCACTCTGATTAAAATACCCAAACACCACAAACTATGAAGCAACATATTGAAATCCATGTGAAATAATGAACCAAGAAAATCAATACCCAGTTCCCAAATCAAAATATAGAACCTATTGTATGAGATGTAGAACATCAAGACAATGTGAAAATAAACTCCCACATGCCAAGAAACCAACACAAATGGCCACCAAACCTTGTTTTCATAACTCATACCAACAACATACGTGTTGTCATCTACCCAAAGTAAATCAAAATTACCCATCTCATACCTTATGTCCCTCCAATAGACTTCATGCCACACACTCCCAAGCAGCTCAAAAGCTAATGTAGACCATGCTAAATTTGGAAGTCCAATGGAAACCCAAGTAGGACAGCCACTAATTCGTGAAGTACCAAATAAAATGAAGTCACCTACCAACGAATATATCGCTACCATATCATAAGATATTGGTGACATAACCAAAGAGGAGCTATGGATGCCATCAGCACCCATCAAAGACAACCCTTGAGTGGTCGATCCACTATGAGTGTCATCAAAAGAATCTTCATCATAATCGTGAAAATAATCAACAACTGAATTTTCTGAATTGGCCAACCTTTGCTCATCATCATCTATGGAGTGGTGAATTTCATGAATTTGTTGAAGATGAAGTTTAGCTTGTTGAGCCAACATCTTAGCTTGCTTTTCCTTTTCTAACCATCCTTCATTCAACTTTTGGGACTGCTCTATAACAACTGCTCCAAAGTGTCTAAAATTGGTCTTATAATAAGATGCATCATATAAATTACCATGACCAATGCAAGCATCTTGTGTACCAACACTTATTGACTCTTCTTCAGAAGTTTTTCCATGTGTAAGGGTAGCAATCTCATAAGAATGAGGAAGAAGAATGTCACTATCCCAAATCAGACCTTTGGGATCCTCTTCTATGCATTCATTGTAGTCATCAAAGAACATTGAGTCTTGATTCGTCTCATTCTTTTCGCAAGTGATTAGAGATGGAAGTGGCTCAAAGAAATCTTCATCTTGGGTGCTATGATATTCAAAATCAAACTGCTTGCATTCTAAGCTTGTCATTTCATTCTCAAGTGGGAATAGATCTATGTGGTTGTCTTCAATACTAAAAATCAAAACCTTTGTCTAGATCCATTGAAGTAATTTCATGATCCTCAACACAAGTTGAATGTTCTTCATCAATTTTTTCAATTTCTACACTTCTTGCATTAGCATTTTTCTTTATAGAAGTAGTTGTTATAAGTGATTGATTTTCTGAATTATGCAATGAATTATACATACACAAAAGAAGATAAATTTTAACTATCTCTTTGTCGCTATCCTTTACCAATTTGACCACCATGTCCTTGCATCTAAGCAACTGCAAGTAATCATCTTTCATCAACTCCAAAGCCTCCTTGAAAGAGTGTGAATGTGAATGAGAGATACCATGTCCCATTCATTTTTGTCCTTCCTCTCTTTGGGTTATCAAAATTAAACCTTCTATGTGTTTTTGGGTGTTATCCATTCTTGAAAATGCTTGAAAAATTTTATCATCCTTCACCACCAATTGATCATGCAAATCTTTCAAAACCAAAGGATTTTGTTCCAACTATCCTTGGCTGCCATAGACTGATTTTTCATCATGTGTAGGGGAAGTAGAATCAATTATCATTCTAGAAGAAGCATTAATATCACCCAAAGAATCCATACAATTGTTGTCCATATCACTAGCATGTTCCATGCTTTTGTAATCATCAAGGTTAGAGTGCACTTGCATACACTTTGCAACCCCAATTCATAGAAATTCATGTCTTGCAACTTTGTCTTCAACATGTTCAGTCAAAGTATCATCAAGCTGATATATTTTCCATTACTAACCAAACCCAAGATGTAGTATGCAAAACAAACCACACATTATCAAAATGCTAGATCTTCTTAGTCGACAACCACTTAGTCTCCATAATCAACTCTTTAAGGCCAAATGCTTCATATGATCTTAACAGTTGTTCTTCCATTGTAGGTGATGCATGACTAACCAAATTGAAATGAAATATGTTCCATTCCACACAAATGGATATATCACTTGTGGTTGGTCCATCAAGTGTGTAACTATTATCATCATTGTTTTGATCCTTCAAGGAGCTCTCTAAGAGAGGACAATCATAAAATCCAGGATGCAAACTAGACCAAACTGAATATCCTAAATCATTCCTCCTTTCTTCTTCACACAACTCAACATGCTCTTCTTGTGGGCTTACCTCACGAAGCTCTTCCCATGCTCATCATCTACACATTTTTCCATTAGAAGAAATGAGGACCTAATGTATGACTCTCTTTGTCTTCTTGCGTTATCAAGCTGATTGCATCTTTCCTTGACCTCTTGCAAGTGTTGTCCTTCTTGGGCAGCAAGCATCTTGGATTTTTTGGCTCTTAGTGACCACCCATCACACAACCCTTGTGTCCTTCACACAACCCTTGTGTCCTTTTAACATCTTTCATAGTATGGTGAATAAAATCAAGACCTTTGTGGCTTGAATCCACAATATATGTCTCATGTGTAACACTCTCTACTTGACTAACATCATAGGAAGACTCAACAACATCATGACCTTCATGTGAAATGGATGCTACCTCATGATTAGAACTATTGTTGCAAAAATCAGAATAGGTGTCATACCCTGGTGTCATGTTTTCAACATCTCCAATGGCATGATCCATGCTTGTAACCTCTTTCACTTTGTGATCAACATATTGAATCGATGGTGTGATATGAATCTCCACTTGATCCAAAGTTATTTATTCTTTAGGACTCCCACCTGATGACTAATTTTTGCATTCATTGTGATCACTTGTAGGTTGCAACTACAAACAAGTGATTCTTCTACCGTTCCTTGTTCTTGCATTAAGCTCTTAAATTTTCCCAATTGTTTATCTCCTATCTTTTCATATTTCTTTCATTTTTTCGTTGGTGATATGGACTTGAAAACATCAAGTCACCTTCATCCTCATCCGGTATACCCAAGAATTATGTGAAAGAAAGCATGTATTGTAGCTTTTGAGGAAGAGAGCGATATTTTTCATAGCTGACCATAATTGCTTTATTTTTTGGTGAAACATGAGGACTCTTACTTGTTCTAATAGATGGAGATGATCCACTAGAGTGCCCAAATTTCTTTGAAATTGTATCATTCAATGGTTGTAATTGACAGTAACTCTTCCCACACGTGTGTATCCTTAAGCAACTTTTCCATGATGACTTGTCATGCTTCCCAATTGAAAATTAAACCAAACGGAAGTACACACAAATTTGAATGCACCCAACAGGCTGGCAAGATCCAAGCTCTGATACCATTGAAAGATCCCCTTGACCCAAATTTGATCTGATTTTCTGAGTTTTGTCTTTTCAAAGTCTTTGACCAGCGAATAGGAAGGGCTTTGTTTTTATTTATTTTTTTGTGTTTTTTTTATTTTTTGTGTGTTTTTGTTGAATGTTGATATATGCAACAATATTGCAAACTAGAAGGAAGGAAATTGCTACTAAAACTTAAATAAACCATACAATTTAAATAGAGAGCAATAATGATGAATTTATTAGCTCAAATGTCATTGTACATACCACAAATCTACATATAACAATCTGATACAAACTTTAATAACAAAGACAACCCATTTTCAGCTTCTTCCTAGCTTCACAAATCTGTCCCAGGGTCTGATATGAATTTCTAGCTAATTGAATATGCAAATCAAATCCAATAATTGGTATGAAACCCTTCGTAGCACCTAGGGTTTGAAGCATATGATCTTGAAATGATGCAATAGCTAAGGTAAGGTGTAAAATGAGTTGCCAAGGCCTTGAGAAGGCCTATACTACTTATGGTTGCCTCTGATCTATTGCAATGTGTTGATATAATGCTACTGCAAACTTCGATTTGTAAAATATATACTTGAAACTCATCTAATAAAGCCCAAATGAAGACCCAAGGTAGGCCCTCCCCAAAGGTGAACTGGGTTCTTGTCCAATCCATGATAGTCTTTGAGAGTTTTCGTTCTCAGAAGGTTGAAGCAATGTTGAAACCCCTCTCAAAGCTCAAACCTGCAAAGTGTTTTGTAAAAATGAGAGTAGAATTCTCAAGAAGGAGCCCAAGACATTGCTTTATAACCTCATGGACTTTTATAAGAAAAGTCAATAAAATAATTTTCTTGAGGGTCTTTCCTCATCCAAAGAAATATGACACTTTTTTAAAACAACTTGAGTTGCTAGGATGGGGCACTTTTCACTATTTACCTTATGATTTTTAGTTATTATTCACCTTTTACTATTCCATTAAAGCAAACCTTAATATTTCCACATTAACCCTAGATTCATCAGTTGAACTCCAAATTGAAAAGATCATAAGGCTCCCAGCTAAACTCCATAGCCCTCGATTGGGTCCCCTAACCATTCTACTGACCTACGGGAACCCTAATAGTAGGCCAACCTCTACTATAGACTAAGTTGTCTAAGTAAGGGGGGTATGTGCAGGATCATGATGGGCCAAAAAGTGGAAATGGAGAAAAAATTACGTTTTTCATCGACCCAAAAACGTGGAAATGCTAAGTTGACTTTTTGTGGCTTGGGTGTCAATACACACTTCCAAAGCAAAAACCAAACCAAGATCTCCATATCGGATATCCAATTTGAAGCAAACATACATATAAAAAAATTGGGCATGTTAAAATCATTTGGCATTCATAAATAGGTGGCGGCACACAGTGAGGAGGTTCTCCATATATCCGATATCTGATTTATCCGATATCCATTTTGAAAAGGTTAGATTTTATATTTTTGCTTTGATCGAATTTTGAATTAGATTTGTATAATTTCAGTTAGTTTTTTATGATTTTTTTTTCAAAATAGGGTTTTTGATTGAATTTTTATGAAAATTTTGAGTTTAGAATGGATTTTGATTAAAAATGAATTTTTTTTATGGATTTTGATTTAAAAATAGTGTTTTTTATGTATTTGTATTAAAAATTAGAGAATTTTATAGATTTTTGTTAAAAGTAGGTTTTTTTTGGTTTTTTTTTTAAACTAGGGTATTTTTACAATATTTTCATTTATATTGTCTAATTTCAATTAGATTAATTAGTTTTTAACTTTAATCAGGCATTATAGCTGCTGAAAATGAAAATGCACAAATTCCAAATGATCCACCAGCTGAGAATGAAAATGCACAAATACTAAACACTCCACCACCTCTGTAGCCATCAATTGAAGAATTAATTGGTGAAAATTTGTAGATATTACAAGGCATTTTTGAAGTTTATAAGAGAATCCCTCGATTATTCGAGATGTCAAACACATTGAAGGATATAATTAAAAATATAGAAACCCTCTCCACCCAACATAATGCTTTTCATTCGTGGCGAGAAGACATGAGGGAATATTATGCATGTGGATTGTCTTATGATGATGTGAAAGATCTTGGAATAACCAAAGCCCAAATAGCCTCTTTATTTGTTAACCCCCACACTAGTTTGCTAGTTAATGTTAATAAACCAAAACTTTCTATAAAATGGTGCACGCAAGGACATTATGAACCCAACTTTAGGATCGTTGGTCTTATGGTTTTATAAACCACGAGACAACAATTGTGATACCATTTACTTTATTAAAAATTATATCTTTGAGTTTGTGTTAGGGCATCATGTCAATTACTGACGACAAACCCTTCTCAGTTGTTGGTGAGTATGCTAAGATAGACCGAGGCTGATTAAGTGATCTACGTGCCCATATGTTTCCCCCTCCTCCCCTTCCTCTGCCACCTCCAGTATATCATCCAGATATTATGTAGGATGCAGCCACACAAACTATCCAGGCTATTCACTCTTTGAGTGGCCTTTTGGTTTTGCATGCTTCTACAGTAGCTCAGCCACATTCTGGTGATGTTGGCGATGGTTCGAGTGCTGCTGCGTCATCCTCGTCAGGTCCACATATTTGTGTGCCACATACTTGCTCTATGTGCCGCTAGATATGCTTGGGTCCTCTTGGACAGCCCGCCGAGCATCCCTTGGACACTTTTGATTATGACCTCCATAATGTGGACATTATAGATCAGACTCATGGGAGTGGAGCGCACCCTGCAAAGTCCTCTCCTACTAGAGAGAGGGGCATTGGAATAGTGACACAGGTAAGATTTAAGTTGTAAATTCATAACTTGCATTTGTTTTTAAATGAATATTAATAAGAGATAGTATAATGTACTAATATTTATTTACATGGTCTATTTAACAGTTGATGTCTGAGGAGGAGCTCGCATAGGTGATTAATAGCACCCTTAGGGACATTTCATTTGACCTCGACACACACACAGTATATATTTTCGCACTCACTTGTTTACATTTTTTTATTATATACTTTCTTGTCATTTGAATTTTCATAAATGAAATTATATAATAACTTATATGTTTATCTTATTTTCCTGTTGTAGGAAATACCTAGTGCGAGCGAGGTGCAACCTTGTCCAGATTATGAAAGTGCAATGTTAGATAAGGGGAAGGTAATTGAACTCAAATTCAATTGAATTAGGAATTTTAAAATCTTATATTGATTATACATACATGGACATAGATTGGTAGTTTCATATGTACTTGTCATTTTTATGTACAGGCAGTTATGAGCTATACGTTGTTGTTGACAATTGCGAGCAAGGTGCAGCCTTGTCCAGATTATGGAAGTGCAATGTTAGACAAGGGGAAGGTAATTGAACTCAAATTCAATTGAATTAAGATTTTTAAGATTGGTTATACATATATCAATATAGATTGGTATCAATATAGATTGGTAGTTTCATATGTACTTGTCATTTTTATGTACAAGCAGTTATGAGCTATACATCGTTGTTGACAAGTGCCACAACACCTGAAGGAGTACGTATTAGAACACTTGAAGGAGTAGGTGTTGAAACACCTCAAGGAGGAGGTTTCAAAACACCTAAAGCAGATAAAGAAAAAGATCAACCTAAAGAGGTATGTGTTTATTTTATTTTGTGTTTGGTATTTATATGTTCCTATTACTGACAATTGTATGCTAACTTGGATCAATTTTATGTTTTTGTTCACATATATAGATTGACATTACAAAAGTTGGTTTGGTTGGTTCTTTGAGAGGGGCATATTCTAGGACTCCTGACCCTTTGAAGAGATGGATATTTCAAGTAATCAAGATTACAATTTTAGAGTTCAATTATAATTTAATGTATATTGATTTTGATGTTAATTATTTGATTTTAAATCATATAGTATAACTAATCTCAATTGTGGTTTGAATTTTTCTTGTGTAGCTACCTTTAGAGCCAACAAGTGCTACAAAGAGGCTCCATTTTGATGATCCACCAGTCGTTTAGGATGAGATAGACATTTTGGCATGTAAATTTTGAATAGACATCGAGATGGCATATGCCACATTTTGTAAAACTTTGTTTGAGTTGGTGTTGATGCCATTTTTGTATATGGAGATACACTCAAGATTATTGGATAATTTGATATATAGAAGTTGATAATCAAAATTTAATTTCTTCCTCATGTGCATGATTAAACTCTTTGAAAATTTAATCAAGTGATCAATGGTTAAATATCTATGTACAATAGCATAAAAAGAATGGTTATATTATGTAGTTTATATTCATATTGTTGATTACATTATTGCACATCTTTCAAACTCAAAGCATTACTTCACATTGTATAAGTAACAAGTAGATGCTGATAGATGAAAAAAATTCAATAACAATATAGTTTTTACAAAGTCAACCTAAGAAGTTATGCAATTACTTCACATTACATAAATAATAACTAGGAGAAACTATCAATTGCATTAGCTTGTCATGGAATTCTATGAGATCACATTTCTTTGAGGAAACTTGGCATAATCGGTAGCTTGATATGGAATTATATAACCGATTAATCATAACCAATTAGATAGCTCATAACATATATATAGAAGGAAGTAATCCTGACCCATCTCTAACATCAAATTTTTGTTGGACCTCGTCATTGACATCAACTATGTGTGGCTGGGCCTCCTCTAATCTAGTATCTAAATCAAGCTCAACTTGTCCCCCAACTTATGCACGTTAACTTGAACTCCATTTTGTGTATGTTGAGATCCTAATCATATAAAAGACAGAAGACTTGAGAGTATATTTAAGGGATGAAAGATATAAACTCGTTTTCAAAAGACTATGTAAATTTTAACATTTGGATATGTTATCATTCTCTATTATATATTAAATATAAGCTTAAATTTATAATATTATTTTTCTATTTACTCTCAAGTCACTATAAAATTAAATATGTATTTCTAAGATAATTTTCCTCATGTCTATATATATTTTCATAATGGTAGCATAAATAAGTGTGTTTAAAGATAGTTTGAGGTGATTTGCATAAAATTTTAAATTATTTAGATAACATACTTGAGATTGAATCCAAGTTGTGGTTCCTATGATGTGAGATAAAATAGTTGTAGCACCACTAGAGAGAGTAGCAGATTCAAGAAGAAAACCAAGGCCACCAAGAAATTGAGAAGTCACACACAAACCATATATTGCATGGTTTCTTTAAATTATGAATTCTTTCTTGGAACTGGTTGAACTCTAAGTTCATTTGAGTTGTCATTGGTTTAAGTATAAAATACATACATGTGTCCTTGTTTTATTATTAAAACCTAACTTGGCATGGAATTATATGATATACAAAGTCTATTGATGCCAAGGTTCAATTTGTATGATATTGAAAAAAGAAACCAACTGAGTAGAGTTATCAGCATTCTTTAGAAATCATAAGAATTTTTTTAGTACACTAGCCATTTTGATGTCTTCTTTTACTCTCAAATGATATTTTGTATCATTGTTACATTGGTCTTGAGAGTGGTAGCTTAATATAGGTCCATAATACAAAAATCTGGTTTACTTGTGTAGTGTAATAGTGGCATAGGAAGATTTTTCTTTGAAAGAACCAAAGGGTGATTGCACGTTTGAAGTGTATAAACACATACCTTTTTGTAATATCAAGGATACTTTTTGAATTTTCCATGCATTGCTAATCTAAAAGGAAAGGTCTTTTTCCTAATTTGTATGCAGCCATGCTTTTGACATTGTCAAAAAGAGAAAAACTTCCCTAATGATGCAAAGGCATGTCCAAGCAATTCTAACTCTCCACATGAGAGAAGAGAACTGAGTAGAGTTATCAGCATTCTTCAAAAATCATAAAAAATTGTATGATATTGAAAAAAGAAGACAACTGAGTAGAGTTATCAACATTTTTTAAAAATCATAAGAATTTTTTTAGTACACTAGCCATTTTGATGTCTTCTTGCAGTCTCAAACATTATTTTGTATGCAGATGTGTGATAAATTCTTAGTTCAATGATGCTGAATTTTTTTTGAAAAAAGAAAGTTGTGTCACGGTCCACTTTCAATCCAACAAGCAAAATGAAAGCTCAGCCTCTTAGAATGAAAATGCTTGTTTGGAAAGCAAATGAATAAGAATGAGGTAGTTAAGGTGTTTGAAGTTATTTAGAGGTCACTTTCAGGGTGGAAGGCTTAAAACTCCATTTTAAATACACAAAAAAAAATGAAATTACTTCAAACCAAGTTTGTGTAGAAGTTAACTCTGTTGCCCACTAGTTTCCCTTAAGAGTCCAAAGTGCTAAAAGACAACAATATTTGAAGGGATATTTCTTAGAGACTGTGATGCTTACAGACTCTCTGTCTAAGGCTATGCGATCGTGTTGGGACCATCTACAAAAACCTCTCTCAGTTTTTGCTATCTTGTAGGCGTTTTCCTGTGCTGATGATTTTTTAGTGGAGGGAAAAGTTGCCAGATGCAAGCAGTGTAAAGTTGCAAAGTGGTGCAACTTTCATTTCGTAACTCATACGACCAAACAAACTATTCCAACACATCCAGATGGGTACATTTATGCTAGGGATGGTCATATTTTGCACCCAAATATACCGAATCACTTCGAGCTACATTAGACCAGCGATTTCCCTAAAGAGTCCAAAGTGCTAAAAGGTAGCAATCTTTGAAGGGCTATTTATCAGAGACCGTGAGGCTTAAAAACTATCTGTATAAGGCTATGGGATTGTGTTGGGACCATTTACAAAATCCTCTCTCATTTTTTTCTATCTCAAAGGCGTTTTTCTATGGTGATGACTTTTCAGTGGAGGAAAAAGTTGCAAGATGCAAGTAGTGTAAAGTTGCAAAGTGGTGCAACTTTCATTCCGCAACTTGTACAACCAAATGGACTATTCCAACACATCTAAATGGGTAATTTTACACTAGGGATGGTCCTCTTTTGCAACCAAATACGTCGAATCACTCTGAGCTACATTGGATCGATGATTTCCCCTAAGAGTCCAAAGTGCTAAAAGACAGCAATCTTTGAAGGGCTATTTCTAAGAGACCATGAGGCTTACAGAATCTTCATCTAAGGCTATGAGATTGTGTTGGGACCATCTACAAAAACCTCTCTCAGTTTTTGTTATCTCAGAGGTGTTTTCTTGTGGTGATGACTTTTTAGTGGAGGGAAAAGTTGCCAGATGCAAGTAGTGTAAAGTTGCAAAGTGGTGCAACTTTCATTCTACAACTCGTACGACAAAACAAACTATTCCAACACATCCGGATGGGTACTTTTACGCTTGGTATGGTACTCTTTTGCAACCAAATATGCCAAATCACTCTGAGCTACATTGGACCAACGATTTTCCTTAAGAGTCCAAAGTGCTAAAAGGAAGCAATCTTTGAAGGGCTATTTCTCAGAGACCGTGAGACTTACAGAATCTTTTTCCAAGGCTATGGGATTGTGTTGGGACCATCTACAATAACCTCTCTCAGTTTTTGCTATCTCAGAGGTGTTTTCTCGTGGTGGCAAGTTTTCGGTTGAGGGAAAAATTGTCAGATGCAAGCAATTTTCCAAAACACCAAACCAACACATAACTAATTCAAACACCCATATCCAAGTTACACAACATATATGAGAAACAACATAGACTCCTTTGGACCAGCATTGACTTCCTATACATTCACCCTTGAAAAGGCTACTCAATTAGCCCAAAAATTCAAAGCAACATACTTTCAAACACCACACAGACCCCTGAAACCTTTGGAAAGAAAATAAATTTCCAAGAAAACAAAGATTCTGCAATTGGATTCCATTTGTATGGACCTGTAACCATCAAATCAGAAAACCCTTGTTTTTAGTGTAATTCTTGAGGGTTTATTGGATGTAGCACTTCCACAACCTTTCAGAATCTATCACCACCTTATACACCTTTATTTAGGCCCCAATATGCTTAGAAAATAAAGAAACTTCTAGTATCTCATTTTTGCAAACCCTAGGGTAAAAACTCTATTTTCAAGTGAAAAAAAAAACACCATTTTTAGATCTTTAACTCTTCATTTTATTTCAAAACCCAGTTCTCCACACCTTCCACTCTTCAAATATCATTTCCTAATTCCTACCAACTCATCCCACCAATTCACATTGGCACACAATAGGTGGGATGAGATTCAAGCCATTCAAATTGCAAAACTCTTATTCCCTTGTTCAGGAACCTGTCTAAAGAATGTATGAGTTTTGAGGCACAAAATGAATAAAGAAACCCTCTATTAAGAAGTCAGAATAAATTCAATACATGTAATAACATTTCTACATAAAGTTTTGATACAAAAATGCTTGAATGGCTTGTGCACAGGCAAAAAACACAAGAAAAATAGTAAGATATGAACTGAGGAATTGAGTTGCTAAAAATGAAGTTGCACCCAAGTTGGATTTGAGGAGAAAAGGTTGCAAGCCACTATAATTTATTATATATAAATTGGAGATATTAAAAAACTTGGTTCAAATGAGCATACTGATAGGAAAGAACCAGGAAGAAAACCTTTGGTTGTAGCTCAATTAAGTACAAAAACATACCCCTTTACAAAACCTATGAGTTTCCAAAATACATACCCTTTATACAATGCTAGACATTTGACCCATATTTCAAAAAACATTACTGGGTATAGATTATGCCCATACACAATTATGACATTTTTACATTGTTTCCAATTTGAGAATTCAAATTTTACAAAATTTTCCTATTGGAGGCATTCAGGGCACAGTCTTCGACAATAGTAGTATGTTCATGTTCTGGACTGACAAGCACCTATACAAACCATCAAGGTAGCTTAGAATAACCAATCTATATTATTCTAAATGACACAAAATATGATGAGATGGTAATGCAAACTATAAAAGATGCTTAAAATAACCAATCTATATTGTTGTAATTTGTTAGATACCTCTCCAAAAGGATCATAGTTGGCTATTGTTACAACAGGTCCATGATCAATCATGCCAGGAATATCGCAAAAGTGGAAAAATGAGAAATCTATATTGTCACAATAGAAAAGATGCTTAGACTATCAAATCTATATTAATCTAAACAACTTGAATGATGATGAATTGGTGATGCAAACTATAAAAGATGCTTAGAATAGCCAATCTATATTATTCTAAATGACACAAAATATGATGAGATGGTAATGCAAGCTATAAAAGATGCTTAAAATAACCAATCTATATTGTTTTAATCTGTCACATACCTCTCTAAAAGGATCAGAGCTGGCTATTGTTGCAACATGTCCATGATCAATCGTGCCAAGAATATCACAAAAGTGGGAAAATGAGAAATCTATACTATCACAATAGAAAATATGCTTAGACTAACAAATCTATATTAATCTAAGCAACCTAAATGATGATGATTTGGTGATGCAAACTATAAAAGATGCTTAGAATAACCAATCTATATTGTTCTAATCTGTCCCATTACTCTTTGAAAGGATTAGATCTAGCTATTTTGCAGCAGGTCCATGATCAATCTTGTCAAAAATATCACAAAAGTGCATAGAAAATACACCTACATTGCAATAGTATATAAAATATCAGTATTAAATAAAGAACACTAATGAACATAAGCATTATACCTTCCATTCTTGAAAATGCTATTCAAGTGTGCCTGAAGGGTCATCTCTTTGCTTAAGAGTATCCAATATTGCTTCATGATCAACATTACTAAGTGTCCATAGTTGTTTTTTCTTTGGTCTGGCATGATGCTTCAACAACTTAACATTTTTTGCTATAACAAGGTGCGAATTCATTAGAATGGTTTTGTGTTTCTCGTAGTCTTCAAATGCAGGTACGCCATTCTTTCTAATCATGTATGTTTGCAACCAAGTTCCTGCAACCACAACTAAACTTGTAGGATACACGAAACCATCATCATCTTCCATCGGTTGTGTTAGCTTATGCTTTACCCACACACATCAAGCCAACCAATAGTATGATCTCTCTTCATTCCCTTGCGGTGCAACAACTGCAAAAATATGTCCTAGCTGTAGTAGATCTGAAAGTAGGTCGTAGTCAACTAAAATTTCCATTGTGTCATTTGTAATGGATATTGTTTGAGACAAAGGAGTTAGATACTGTGGTACCCATGTATCCACCCACTCACTTGACTCAAAGTGATCCCACTTGCACTAAATACAACTCTGACAAAAGCAAACCAACTCTCGTGTCCAAATGGTCCATGTTCCTGCATCTGAGCTTCAAAATGAATGCATCTTTGAAGAATCTTTGATTGTATGACAATCCAATCTAGCTCCCACTGCACCCTCCTCAATGAACCAAAAGAATCTGTGCACTATTGAATCAAGTGTCTCTCCCTGTGACAATGCTGAACTACACCAATTGACAATAGAATGTGCATCGCTGAATTTTTCTCCTAAAATCTTCAATTGCTCCTTAACTAGAGCTCTCTTTATTCATGAACCTGCTCCATCATGCTCCCCTTTCCCATGTCCAGATTCAAAAATCCTCCAAATATGAGGTAGACCCCTCTCTACATGCATTCTACTCAACCAATAAAACATACAAGCATTCTTGAATTGACCTGCGCAATTATCTGACCAAATTAGATGTCGGCCCAGTGCTATATCATGCTCCTGCAAGAACTCAAAAAAAATCTTGAAACAATGTTGGACATACTCGAAAGAGTGAGATCTATCATCACTCATATAAAAATGATACTCTCTAATTATATTTCGATCCTCCTCTGTACTATCAGGTGCATGTCTAAACATTATGTGGACAAAAATAGCAATCTGAATGGAATTGTAATACTGAGATTGTACCTTGTTTTGTGGTTGCAATGTGTAGTTTTCTACAAAATCATCTACTAATATAATAGTGCCAATAAGAAAAGAGTCCATACACATCCTAAATTGTTGATCCAACCACTGAGACCTATGACTATGCCTTGCATACTTGTAGAAAATATTGTCCTTAAAATCTAAAATACAATCAGCAACACTGCATTCTTTTGTAACCAACTCACATCTAGAACCTTCACCTCCACTTTGCAAAGTATATTTGAGTATCTCATATCTCTTTTTCTCAACAAGCTTCTTTCCAAATTCATGTTAGAAACTCTCATGAAAACATTGAACAAACTTTGACAAGCCACAACATTGTGAGAACTTTTTATTTAAATAGTCATTTCTATAGAAAAAGAAACCATCATCTCTAGAACATAAAAATAGATCTAGCAAGTCCCTTGATGATTTCAGAAGATGCATTGCACCACACTCTTGCAACATTTCATTAGTATGCAAAGTAGAATGGATATAGCATAATAGCTCATGGTACATTGAAAACTCCACATGGTATTTGCAACAACAAGTATTACAAATCTTAAGAGGCACACAATAAAATGGCTTCAAACCCTCAAAAATCCTTTGTGAGATTTCCATATTTTTATGTGTTTCAATAAATTTTTTGAACATTGTTTGGCTTGATTCCAAGAAATTTTTAGGATGTGGTGTACGGTCTCAATTTCCAATTCTTAACTTTAAAACATCCTTTGCATTGGGTGATACTCTAGAATTATGATGCCAAAATTGTTGAATTACCTGCTTTACATTATTGGTTAGCTTCTTATCAACATGTGGAAGCCTCCTGGAAAAAGTCCATGTATTATTTTGAAGAGGATCATCTATTCTTTCCCTTCTTGCAAGTTCTCTATCCAAAGTTTTATGATTTATGTCAAAATCAATACAAGTTTGTCTCATAAAGCAAGCCTTTTTCAATTGATGGCTTACTAGGGCGGTTGTAATGACTCTCCGAGCAGCTCTCTTATCCTTTTCCTTGTTATTTTTTCCAATAGACTTGAGAGCATTAAAAATATTTTTGACAATAATAGAATTTTTTCCAGTCTTCTTGTTCACATGAATCTTCAATTTGGCTAGCAAAGGTCTCATCTTTTTCATCTTTAGCAATTGTACAAAAATTTGGTATTTCTCAATCAATGTCTTATCACTAAAATATGGTTTAAAATTCTTCTAGCCCACAACTGAATAGTTCATGTTAACCTCTTTCCTTCAAAATTGTTTATAATGTTCTCATCAAATTCAAGTGACCATTTAGGGCTTCTTGAAGGTCTTGAAATTGGAATGTATTTCTTCCACACAAGGTTCTTCATTTCTCATGTAATCTGGTGAAACATAATTTAGACTTGCTTCAATATTATGTTCAAAATCTTCATTTCCAACATTTTCACCTTGAACATTTTCAATATCAATTTGAATAATTTCATTCCCAATTTCAATATCATGTTCAACATCTTCAAATCAACATTTTCACCTTGAACATTTTCATTATCAATTTCAATATTTTCATTCCCAATTTCAATATCATGTTCAACATCTTCAAATCCAACATTTTCACCTTGAACATTTTCATTATCAATTTCAATAATTTCGTTCCTAATTTAAATATCATGTTCAACATATTCAATTCCAACATTTTCACCTTGAACATCTTCAATTTCCTCTTCACTTGAAAGACCATAGGGGTTAGCTTCACCAATATTTAACATACCTTATCTTCTCTTCCTATGACTTTCTCTATCTTTTGTCTATATGCTTCAATTTCTTCTTTTGTAAGCTTTCTCTTGCGTTTATGCTTCTAACGACTGCTGCTCCCCATTATACCTCATAAAAGATGCTAAAAAATAATTGCTTATGACAAATTTGAGTAGAAGATGCTCCAAAAAGCTGATCTTTGTCTCTTCCTATTTGAAACCTTGTGTGTGTCACCTACAAATAGAATGTAGGGTTCGTTGGAATGCACAAAA
Organism: Sequoia sempervirens; assembly: GCA_007258455.2. Taxonomy (NCBI): domain Eukaryota; kingdom Viridiplantae; phylum Streptophyta; class Pinopsida; order Cupressales; family Cupressaceae; genus Sequoia; species Sequoia sempervirens. Next base: position 52,807 of record VDFB02379825.1, on the reverse strand, counting down.
CATCCCACATGGGGATTTTCTATGGCCCACAAATCCGATATCCGTTATAATCTAATATCTGATTCATTTGAAAAAAAATTAGGATGTTTTGTAATAGTACATGATTTTATCTCTACAAATCGGATATCCGATTTGTGTAAACATAGACCTAAGAGTTAATGGTAGATGGTATAGGGT